>SJYC01096491.1:0-41543 GCA_006408675.1 Madoqua kirkii | reverse complement strand
GTAAGAGTGTGCTTTCTTAAAAGTAAATGATCTCTTCGGCAATGATTTTACTCACTTCCAAAGTGTAAATTCACTTCATTCCAAATAAAGTGTTCCAATTAAAAAAAAAAAAACCCACAAAATCCAAAAGTTTATGTCAACAAATAAACCAGTAAGCAGACAACAACTGCCTCTAAAAGGTATCTGCACTTTATGAGGAATGCCTTAGCAATTTCTAAATCTATTACTACCGGCTTTCAAAACGACAAGAAAAATACTATGAAACCACTCACTATACTCTAACCTCAATACCATTAGTTTAGGAAATTAAAAATGAAAGAAAAACCTAAAGCACGTATTTTCCGAGATATCTATTCTATGTAATTACAGCAGCACTAAAGTAAACCACGACAAACATTTCACTAATAGATATGCATACAGTTCTTCATGACTCCCTTTTCCCCACCCCCACAAAATATGCTGAATTAGAAAAACACTAGTACTAACACTAAATACTAACAGGACCTATGATTAGTCTCTTCTCCTTAATTCTACTTACTTCTCTGGAGGGCCTCTTCTCCACTCAGAATCTGTTTCGGGTCCTTTTCTCCAAGTGCCTTCTGTGTCTCTATCTCCCCAACGAGAGTCCTACATTGAGCAAAGTGAGAGGCACTACATTAGCAACATCGCTGATAGAAACTGAACGGGAACCTCAAAGAGCTAGTTGCTATAGCACAAAGAGAAGAAAAAAATAACTGAAACATTAAAAGAGATAAAGGATAGGACTTTGAAAGGCCAGAAGAAGAGAAAAGGAGAAAAAAATCTTCCTAAGACAATTCAACATGCTCTACGTAAACTGAATCCTGACTGACGAGGCACACATGCCAGAAAGGGTGAGCAGTAAAGGCCTAAGCTCAGGCAGCTAAACAAAGACTTGGTGAAACATTAGAACTGCTTTTCTCAGAGCTTCCTAGGAACACAACAGAATATCTACTGAACTAAAAAGATCAAGACTATTGTCAAGAACCCTCTTCCCACTAAGTACTAGGACAGTGAGCACTGACAGGTCTCTCAGCTTCTGAAGGAGGGTGCTTTTGGATTGGCTAAACCAATGAACCGTTATGGGACTGTGAGAGAAAAACAAAACCTCTTGTGAGGCATACACAAAAATAAAATATAAAATATACAAAACAAAAAATCTACATGCAAAGGGGAAAAGATACAGTGTAAACATATTTTAAACTAAATCCCCTTGCCAATGCAGCTGTAAAACTGCTAAGTGAATTCTAAATAGAAAACATTGTTTAAATGCATTGGAGGCAATACATTTAAGTAAAGCCTTTAAATAGATGTGGCTCAGACGGTAAAGAATCTGCCTGCAATTCAGGAGACCCCCTGGGTTGGGAAGATTTCCCCTGGAGAAGCGAATGGCTCCTCACTCCAGTATTCATGCCTGGAGAAGTCCATGGACAGAGGAGCCTGGCCAGCTACCCACAGTCCATGGGGCTGCAGAGTCGACACAGCTGCAGGACCAACACAGGTGCTACTGCAAGAGGCAAAGAGGCCTTAAGCCTCATCGGCGCTGGGCTTCTCAGGTGGCTCTGTCAGTAAGACCGAGCAGTTCAGGAGACCAGGGCTTGACCCCTAGGTTGGGAGGGCATGGATGGGGGCCCGGCAACCCACTCGAGTATTCTTGCCTGGAATCCCCATGGACAAAGGGGGCTGTCGGGCTGCAATCTGGGGGGTCACAAAGAGTCAGATGCGACTAAGCACAGCAGTGCTTCTTTTCTTTGTTTTGCACATTTTGTTTGTTCTAAAGAAAGGGAAGAGTTCTCACAATCTACAGACTCTAAGTTTAGACTTTGAAAAGAATGGATGGTAAAAGAGCAGAGAAAAGCATAAATGCCAAAACAAACGTCAGGAAAAAAGGCACAAGCACTAGTTAGTTATAAAGGCACAAGCACTAATTAGTTGCCACAGTTAGCTACCATGTTAAACATGAACAGAAAGAACTGAACACTCTCCAACTGAAAGGGAAGGGGGAGCTAACAAAACACAAACAGCAACAAAGGATGAACACAGAACTGCATACTGATAAAAAAAAAAAGCCTTTGAAATACCTCATCTGCTTCAGAAGAACTAAATTAACAGGATGTAGCAAATCACACCCACTCACCCACACACACACCCTCCCCCCACACACACACCTCCACACACACCCACCCACTCACCCACACACACATCCCCCCCAACTCTGTGCCCCAAAGGAAAAGAACACTCATAATAATTACCAACAAGACTAACAAAACTAAAAATCCATTCATATAAAACAAACTCAAGGCTACATAGCTAGGAGCAGACCCTCCAATAAAGGGAAGCATGTGATACAGGTGCGGCACAAATAAAGGCTCAGAGACATGGCAGGCAATAAACCCTCCAGCTACTTACCACTAACCTTAAAAAGCAGCGGTATTTCATTTAAAGGACAGCACAGACACATTGCAGGAAAAACAAAGAGCATGCAGGCAGATGTCACAGATGCAAAAAAAAAAGCTAACACTAGTTCAGAATAGCTAGAGCAGAAGTGACCAAGAAAACAGCGACTGATGAAGCTAACGAAACAACAGTAAACATAAAACATAATTAAACACACCTTGGCTGCTAAGGTGTGTTTAATTTAGTTGGATTCCAAGCAATGAGTATAACCCAAAGGAGGGTCTGAAACCGAAAGCAGAGGTAACAATCAAGTATGCGTTATGAAAAACCAAGCAAGCCACAGTACAGATGAAGGTCTGAGGCTGGGGGAAAAGATGACAACCAGGGATAAGACCTGTAAGTAACACAGGCAAAAGAAACCAGCTGAATTAAATAAGGCAGGAGCATAGGGACAGAAAGGAGGGATGGGTTTGAAATAACGTGGTTTAAGGAGGTAGCAAACTACTGCCAGGAGAAAGTATCAAGACACCCTCTTTACACAAGATAAAGCAGAAGCACTGGTCGCTTTGGACACGAATGGAAATTAAAATAAACACTCAGACCAGCATTTGGAGCACCTGGTAATCTTGTTAAAATGCAAATTCTGGTTCAAAAGATTTGGCTCTGAGCCTAAGATTGCATTTCTATCAAGGGATGTTGAATACTGGCTGGTCCCACAAATTCATCTTTGAGGACCCTTACATCATAGGAACTCCTTTCAAGGAACCGAACAGCTCCTCTTCCATATGACTGTGCTACTTTTCATCAAATACTTAATTTCATGAGATTAGTTCTTCCTGACAAGTACTCTAAAGCTTATAAAATCCCAGCTTACTAAGACAAGTCTAATCCCCTCCCCATCCTCCTTAGGAACCCTCGTCTTTGGAAAGATAAAGAAGTATCAGACTTAAATCTGAACGATGTGATTCAAAACACCATGCCCAGACACTGACACACGCAGCCAGCTCTGATATGCAGAGACCTGGCTGATCCCTGGTGGCTCAGACGGTAAAAGCGTCTGCCTGCAATTCGGGAAACCCGGGATTCCTGTGTCGGGAAGATCCCCTGGAGAAGGAACTGGCAATCCACTCCAGCACTCCTGCCTGGAAAAATCCCATGGACGGAGGAGCCTGATAGGCTACAGTCCATGGAGTCATAGGGTCGGACACGACTTGGCGACCTCGCTTCACTTTCACTTAGCACTGAGGCCCGTACTTACCTTTCTAGCAAGTGAGTCATCACCAAGTCTCCTCTCCTCCTCTCTACGACGCTCTCTTTCTTCAACTTCCAGCTCCCTCTGACGTTTTTTCCTCTCAACTTCTTCTAGCTTCCTGACCCGCTCCTGGTATTCCCGAAGCTCCTCCTCGCGCCTCGCGCGCTCAGCCCGCTCTCGCTCTTCTCGCTCTGCACGACACATCAGGTTACAGAGTGCCCCCCACCCACACGTTTCCATCGGTGCTATACTATATGTCTACTTTTCTAGTATTAGAGGCAGCATAATGTAGAAAAAATTCTTTTTAAAAAGTTAAAATAGTTTAAAATCAGCTAAACTTGAATATCAGAAAATATTCAAGAAAACAAGTCTTATCTCACTCAACACAATGAAAGATATTAGAATCCCACCCCAACACCTGAGCATCTGCGATGCCACAAAAAGGATCATTTGAGAAACTTCACGTGGCACGTTTTGCTCAATAAATGTTAATACTATACAGACTACATTGATAATACGAGGGCCAAGTTTGTGAAAGAACACCAAAATCGTTGAAACAGGCTGGCAGAGGACTTTAACACCCTCACAGGTAACACACTGCAGAAAACTAAGCCAGGTTGTCAGAACCTGAGAACTAGTTAGCTAATCACCTTGGTTCCACATTCCTGTTTCCTAAGTAAGGTTGTACAGAGACCTATTATCAGCCTTGCCGTATAGCCCCAGTCTCACTCCAGATAGTTACCTTTTAGCATCTTTTCTTCTGCCCTCCTCTGCTCTTCCTCTTCTTTTTCTCTATAGTAGGTTATCCTCCGTTCTTCTTTACGCTGCCTTTTACGTTCTTCCAAGCGATTATGCCGTTCTTCTGCTAACCGCTCTTCAAACTGCTTAAGTTTTTCCTGTAATTGAATGATCACCAAAAGAAAGGAATCAAACTACAAGAGCTACAAAATGGCAGTAAGCTACAAAAGCATGGTTAAGTCTGGTGGAACCATAAAAAGCAACCTACAAACCTAAAAACCAAATTTCCAAATACAAGTTTTTGTGTGTCAAGTGGTTAAAACTTAATTGACAGTATTATCTATACATAGTGGATTTATTTATACAAAATAAAATGATTAAATCAGAGTCTGAGAGAAGGACTTTTCGATCTAGTTTTTTTCTCTTTCTGAATCAAAGAACAAAAATTTATATCAAAAGCCAAGTTTAATGCAGTCTATTTTCACCTTCAGAAAAAAATCCATTTATAGTGACGGCTACTTAAGTCCAGGAAATAATTTCAAGACATCTCTATTAATTATTTGAATGATGATAACGTTAGCTCAGGACAGAGAATGACCACCACACCGAAGAACCCTTAAGGCAAAGGCTCATGAATAAAGGTTTCCCTGAAATCAAGAAGTTCACCTCATAAACAGACTGCCGTGCTGCTTTGAGCCGCATTACAAACAAATCTCTGTCTTCAAGCATTCGTGACATCCGGTTCTTATGTTCTAGAGCCTTTTCCCGTTCTAGCTGCATCGTAGTAATCTGCAAACACATGATACAAAGTCAAATTTCAAAGTGCTCATTATCTGATGATGAATTTATCCAAATTTCTCACAGATATTCCTAAGCATCTCCTCTGCCCCCTCCATTCTGCCAGACCAACAGCTCCCTAGGATGACAATGAGGAACAGAAGATGAATAAAAAAGACTTGGGGCATCTGTAAGAAACAGCTTTAACCCCATGATACCACAGCACCACTAACTCAATGGATACTGAGTCTGAGCAAACTCCTGGAGGTAACGAAGGACAGAGAAGCCTGAAGGGCTGCAGGTCATGGGGTCACAAAGAGTTGGACAGGACTAAGAGACTGAACAAAGACAACCACAAAATTTGTGGAGGAAAAACGAAGATTGTTTAATTCTGTTTTAATAAATTAACTTAAAAAAAAGCAGCAAATCCTCTGAAGCTTTCTCTAATTTCATGTTAAAAGAATTATCACACAAATTCCAACTTCTAAGAAAACTGGAAAAGATGGTTAACACTAGGCCCAGAATGACAACAATCCAACGAAACCAAGAGGAGGCAGCCACCACAGATCTATGTTGTCTCCTGCCTGTGGTTACTTTTTTAACCAAAATGAGGTCACTCGTCTTTACTACAAATCTGGACACTATAAGCATTTGCAAATGTTGCTTTTGTACTGTTAAGTACATATAAACAAATAAAGCTACTGAAGGAGCTGTATAGTCTCACACACAGAGACTATATGATTCCATCTGTAAGAAATACCCAGACAGAGAAGTCTAGACACAGAAAGGAGTGGCTGCTGAAGAAGTGGAGAGAAAATGGAGTGACTGCTAATGAGTATGAAGTTTCCTTTGGGGTATGTTCTAAAATCAGATTGTTGCCCAATTCCATATACTAAAAACGTCAATTTCACACTTTAAATTCGTGAATTATATCTCCATAAAGCAGTTTTCAAAAAAAAAAAAGTTCATCTCTCCTTTGTACTTTATAAGTTTCATTATTTAATCTCTATTTTGTAAATGTCTACTAACCTGTTTGTATACAGCCATTAAAACACAATTCCTGGCGAAATAATACAGAAATCAATTTGAAACCCTTTTCCCATTACTGGCTTTATTATAGCTTGCTTACAGTCTAAAAATATTACAATTAAATTAAAGCCTTACTCTTTCTTCTTCTTGTTGTTCCCACAAATCCATATCTTTAATTCTCTGTTCTTCGTAAGCACTCTTTATCAAGGGGATTTCTTCCAAACGCTTAGCTCTTTCAAAATAGTCAATCTGAGTATCATGAAAACAAATGTTGTTAAAAAAAAATTCTTTTAACCTGACACGTTAAAGTTCATCAGTTCTTTCATTTACCTTCTTTTCTTGATTCTTTAGGCGTTCCTGAAGTTCCTTCTTTTCTTTCTCCAGTTGTTCAACCTGTTTAGCCATGATGAAATCAGGATCCAATTCCTCAAGGTCCTGAAAAGTAAGAGAAATGTACCACAATTAATTAATAAGAGTATAGAAGTGCATACCAGTCAATATGGAGCACCATTTCTTCCTAGAAATGGATCCTAAATTACTTTATTTCAAAAGGGCAAATGCTTACAATGGGTAAATTCAGGCAACAAAAAATGTTTTAAAACAGGCTTATCTGACTGTGAGGAAAAACAATGTAATCATAACATCTACTTCTTATTCCTGTATTCTACTATATCCAAACTCCATTTCAACAGTGACTAAAAACTGTGGAGTCACCAAAACAAATGTTTATTTCATAGACTAATGAACTATTAATAGCTGTATCAAACTGAGCAAAATAGCCAAATAACCCCAAGTAAGCCAATAAATGGTAAGAACTGTGCTTCTAAGAGACCTGAATAAAACTGGAATTTCAGTGTGTTAATACGTTACATACTTCAATGTCGATATCTTTGAATGCTTTGGCACCCAGTTCCGTCTTCTTGATTTGCTCCAAACGCTCACGAACAGTTTTCTTCTTGATTTGTTCATGTTCCTGTAAGATCCGCTCCTTCTCTCTCTCCTTTGCCTCCTGTCTCAGCCTCTCTTCCTCAGCCTTCCGCACTTTCTGGAGTTCAGCTTCCCTCTGCTCCAGCTCTTCTTTCTCACGCTGAATATTCAGACTCTCAAGCCGCTCTTTTCTTTCCTCAATTGTCTGACGGCGAGCCAAGATACGCTGGTGCTCTTTCCGTGAATTTTTAAGGTATGCGGTAACAGCCAACTGATGCTGTTCTTCTTTCTCTTGCTTCAAGAACAAATGCATTAAAAATATCTTTAAGTGACATACCACAGTATCCGAGATGAAAATATTGCTACATACTCCTAATGTATTATCCTAACATGTATTTATTTGCATTTGAAAAGAGAAGACGACATTATTCAACTACTGGTTTCTAGCACCAAATACCATGATGCTACAATTATTCAAAGTCTTTAAAAGCAAGGATACAGCTGAAGAACCTTTATCTGCTAGGCCAACTTTTATCTGAACCACGTATACTATAAAGTGTTCAAGCCAAGGAGAAAACAGAGTTCACAAACAACTTAGAAAGCAAAGGCATGATCACAGTACTCCCTATATGGAGTCATCACCTGTGGTTTGTTATCACTCATCACAGTACTCCTACGCTCACCTTAACCTGTTATTCTGACCCACAGAAGGCAGCTCAATGATCTGTGTTATCTGACAAAGATATTTAATAAAATATCACAAGTATCAAACACAACTAAAGAGGAAATATATAATAAATCCCTTCTCTGAGACATCATTTCAAACCTTTTTGTGAAAGACCTAAAGGGCCCCTCATAATTCCGTCATCCATTTCTCCCACAGATGCGTACCAGGATATGAGCTGGCTAATGACTTCAAGTGCTTTCGCAAGTACTGAGGACATAGCAGTGAGCTGATTTCTTATCTGTTCTGAAGGCATGCTTTGCAGATGAGGACCAATTGGAGCATCTTCTCGAGTAGCGTAATTCAAATCAGATCCAAAACTAAGGGTCCGAGAAGTGTGGTCAATACGAACCTATGAAAATTGAAGAGTATTATCAATAGTTAAATCTACATGCAAACATAAGGTCTTTATACAAATGAGTAACTTTGATTAAAATTTCAACTGAATTTAAGGAAAAAAATCAACTGAAGAATGTCAAATATCAAAGCTAGAAGCCTCAATTCATTAAAGCTTTAAAGCTGTGCCAAAAGCAGAGAAGCAGGGAGAGTGTGTTTTAGTCCTCTCAGGCCTTCCTCCAGCTCAGTGTCCCCGGGTAGCACCTACCTGCAGGTCGCAGTGCCTAGCTGCATCTACTATGGCCCGTTCCAGTTGGAAAGCATCAACAAAAGGAACCAGAGAAGTCAAACGAGAAAACTCAATGCTCTGATAAATTTGTGCCACCTGCATAAGAAACACAAGGTTAGTAATAATAGCTATCATTTATTTAGCAATTGTTACGTGGAGTCTCATGGAACAGTAGAAAGTTAGAAAGTTAGCCTATTTTTCAAAGAAAAGAAACTGAAGCTCAGAGTATGTAAACATGCACTGCTGGAGCCAGAATTAAAATTCAAGGCTAATGAAAAGATTATGCCATATTCCAAACCATCACATAATCCTTTCAAATCCTAGTTTCATAAAAACAAACCAAAAAACCCCTAAATGGTCACATATATGTAGACAGAGACCTGCTACTTACCTAATTCATCTGAACATTTAATAAAACTGTTTGTCTGAAGGAGACTGGCAGTATTACTATTTAGTTATACTGCTAATTAACCTTCAATTATTTGTATAGCACAGAAGAAATAACACTGCTCACACATAGGAGAGAAAGCAGGTCAATGACATGTGCACAAATGTGGAAGTTAACATATAGTAAAAGCTCCCACCATCAATGAAAAAAATGGAAGACAACAGGATCATTTAAGTCATACTGTAAACCATAATATTCAAACTTGAGTACAAAGCTGAGCTGCAACAGTTAAAAGACTGACAATACTGGGACTTTCCTAGCGATCAAGTGTTTTAAGAATCCACGCGTCCAATCCAAGGGATACGGGATCCATCCCTGGTTGGTAAACTGAGATCCCACATACCACAGGGTTGCCAAAAAAACTAAGACTGACAATACTAGTGTTAGCAGGAAAAAAAGCTCTCTTAACTACTGGTGGGAGGGTCCATGAATTCAATCTCTGAGGATCTGTTAAAAGTTTTAAATGTGTAGACTATGACTAACTCCACTTCTTAGCTACAAAAGTTTCAGAAATATGCAAATACACTTGTAAAGAAAGTGTTCACTATTTCAACTTCTCATTATAGCCAAAAAAACTAAAAAATTTCCACCAACAGTCTGAATAAACAAACTATGGTACTTTTAGACAATGAAAAACTACATAGGTATTGAAAGGAATAAGATGTACATGGCTAACAAGGAAAAATGTACAAAGACAATGGCTAACAAAAGAGACAAAAGCAGCTATGAGTTATGTAAAATAACTGTTTTTCAAATCAAACACAGAAAATACTTTTGGTGAGGGTTAGAATTTGAGGAAGCTTTTTTCTGAGCTATTTCTAAATTTTTTAGTTTTGTGATCAGAACAATCACTGGAACACTCCCAGCTGTTCCATGAAACATTCGTTTTTTCATCTTTACCTGCTGGAGAAGCCGGAGTATGGTGTTGTTCTGCAGTTGTGGAACATACTGTTGTAACTCTGGTTCCTTTTCAGGTTGCTCCCTAACCCAATTGAGAACCTATAAAATTCATTAAGAGTTATATTTTCTCTATAATAAATACTAAAACACTTGTGATACTTTTTCATTTTCTTCACAGACAAAATCACCACAAAATGAAAAGAAATACAAAACATAACAGGAAGCTATTGACTTTTGTATGAAGGTGACTGACAGCAATGGCTAAATTAAGTCACGCTGCTAATTTACCTCCGAAGGTTTATTTAGCACATCAGAAATATCTCTTCTCTTGACATAAAGAAAAAAGACAATGAAATGTGCACCAAATTCGAACTCAGGATAACACTTGTCTGTTAACAACTATGGGACTATCTGGGAGGTTCTGACTGACAAGTACACACTGCCAGGTGGAAAACAGCTAGCGGGAAGCCACAGCACAGAGCTCAGCAGGTGCTCTGCGATGACCAGGGGGGAAGGGAAGCCCAAGACAGAGGAAGACATATGCATGCATGTGGCCGATTTACTTCACGGTACATCAGAAAAACTAATACAATGTAAAGCAATTATATTCCAATAAAAAAGAAAATAATACAACGTAAAACTGTAACAGGGATGGCTACATGATAATATAACCACAGCTTACCTTTGTGACTCTCTCACAGAGTTTTAGTGGGTTAAATTCGACTTCTAGCCAATTGTAAAGGTCTTTTACTTCTGGGACAACATACTGTAGCACATTGAATCTGACCTACAGTGAGCAAAACAAAAGGATTAATTGCTGAAGGTATTTTGTAACTGGGATTCTGAATTGATTACAAATTAAATAAAAATATCACACTGGAGAGCTGGGAAATGACTGATATTTATCTAGCTTCAACCACCTCTACCAAAGAGAAATCCAGGACTACTATGTTGAGTCTCTGGTCCCAAATTATGCAACTCTCTCCAGTGAAACCCCACAGGAATTTACAAAGGAAATCATCAACACAATCAAAATATTTACAAAGACAATCCACGCAGCCAATACAAATAAGTTTATTATCAATAAAAAGTCAATACCAGTTTACAAACAGCTGTATCAGAGAAAAAGTCATGACAGCAACAACGCTCGGAAAGCCACAAACTCAAAAAAGAGAAACCACTCAGGAGAGAACAGGCCCTGATTCACACAATATACAGAACAGTCAAAGAAGCAACAACTACATTCAATACATGACTATACCTCACCAGTGAGGAGAAGAATCTCACGTATTCATGTGAGATTTAAATTTCACATAAAATACAAAACAGGCAAAATTAATCTGTGATGTTATAAATCAGCACTGTGGCTACTCTGGGAGGAAATAGGAAAAAGTGGTGAATGGAAAAATCTTTTTGAGAATTTATACAATTATACTTAGGACATGTACTTTAAAAATGTATGTTACAATTTAATCATATTTTAAGTTGATATGTGAATAGAGAGCTTCCTTGCACAATAAAGATGTAGCTTGTATAACCTGCCCTCAGGTTATGGGACGGACATCAGTCATACACCTATCATGAAATGATGAAAACTCATCAACACAAATGGCCACCTATTCTATGGCCATTAGCCAAAGAAATCTATAAATAACAAATCCTGGACAAGGTATGGAGTAAAAGGCACCCTCTTACACTGCTGATGGGAATGGAAACTGGGGCAACCACTAAGGAAAACAGTATGGCGATTCCTCAGAAAACTAAAATTAGAATTATCACATGATCCAGCAATCCTACTCCTGGGCACAGACCCAGAAAAAGTAATCCCGAAAAGATACATGCACCCCTACTATTGTGAATAGCAGCACTATGCTCAACAGCCAGCGCATGGAGACAACCTAAATGTTCATCAACAGATGAGCTGATAAAGAACACACACACACAGTGGAAAAGATTGGATGATACCATTTGCTGCAACACAAATACAACTAGCGATTATCGTACCAAGTGAAGTCAGAAAGAGAAAGAAGCACCATACGATCACTTTCATGTGAAATCTAAACTATGAGACAGAAACAGACCCACAGACACAGAGAACAGACTTGTACTTGCAGGGGGATGGACTGGGATGTTGGGGTTTAGTGATGCAAACTGTAACATACAGAATAAACAAGATTTCCTACTGAACAGCACAACTATATTCAGTATCCCAAGATAAGCCATAATGGAAGAGAATATAAAAAAGAATGTATATAAAATTAAATCACTTTGCTGTACAGCAAAAATGAACACATTATGAATCAACTGTACCTGTATTTTAAATAAATGAATATTCTAGATTTTCCTTCAGCATCACCTCCAAATAAGGAATGTACTGAGACAGGCTATCCATCTACTGAAGTAAACTTGCTTCCCAAGCTTAATAATCTCTTATGAACTTGATTAACTTGAGTCTGTTCCTGAGATACTAGAATCATTCTCTAGGTGATTATGAATTTAGCCACATAAACATAATACTCAGGTCTCGACCTTGTACATATAGTGAACTCAAGATTTACAAAATGCTTCCTGACATCTAGTTAAGCCATTCATCTGGCACCAACTAGAAGCCTTCTTATAAGCATTTATTTATGGGTCCAATGAAGACTGCCTACTGACCCTGACCTCACCAATAGATTCCCACATCAGTATCACAACTGATCAACTTTAACATCAAGGTATGCTACATGAGCTCAAGAGATATGGATAATACTTCCATCAGGCACACTTTTCAGTATTAAAAAAAATTTTTTTAAATACTTATTTGCTAGTTAAGACCTCTTCCTAAATACAATGCTCTTATTTAATTACGTTTAATCCTAATTCAGGAGACAGCAATGGCAACCCACTCCAGTACTCTTGCCTGGAAAATCCCATGGACAGAGGAGCCTGGTGGGCTGCAGTCCATGGGGTCACTAAGAGTTGGACACGACTGAGTGACTTCACTTTCACGCATTGGAGAAGGAAATGGCAACCCACGCCACTGTTTTTGCCTGGAGAATCTCAAGGACAGGGATGCCTGGTGGGCTGCCGTCTATGGGGTCGCACCGAGCTGGACATGACTGAAGCGACATAGCAGCAGCAGCAATCCTAATTCAGCCCCACAAAAACATGCCAACACACAAAGCCGGTTTTTATAAATGGCAGCAGAATAAAACACGAAGGCATTCAGAGAGAAATACTATTTCAGAGGTTAAGTTAGTTCTTTTGAAAAACTGACCACAAAAGGAACTTGCCTTGCTACTGTAACAGAGAACTGTTACAAGAGAAAAGTACTGCCATAAACAAAATGTATTAACTTTTATCCAAACTGACTGACTCTGTCAGTGACGGAATAAGGCCTATATTCCCTCTTTCTTCTCTTATCCTGAAGTAATTTGCTAGAGCTGTACCACAGTAACCACTAAGTCAAACTACTGTGAATCAAACTCCTCTGGAGTACAAATTCCACTTAACTATCACTTGCCTGGCAGGTAACAGACCTAACATGATAAATTCCCACTGAATTAAACAGTCCAATGTAAAACACTGTGAGATACAAAACCTTGGGCTCTGTATTCTGAAATCAATTTAATATCTGCAGGGGGTGAAACCTAGAAACCTGCATTTTAAGAAGTACTTCACACACACAGTGTATAGCCCTAATTAAGAACCACTGCCTTAGTAACATACAATGAAAGTTAAAGTTAGAAACACCTGAGTTGTCCAGAACTGGGCCTAATCTAATTCCATGCTTTCCTAGAGTCATCATATTGCTAATACCTATCAGCTTAATTTTTTCCTACAGTCCCTGAAATAAGCCATGATCGTTCTTGCCCATCATACTCCCCTTATTAAGGGGCCCATGCTATTCCTCAAAGCTAGTCTGAGTCTTGTCTGCTGCATCCAATTTAACTCCAGCTCATTCAAGACAAATCTCACCTCAACACAGGGCTGACTTACACCAATGGTTCTCAAACTTGTCCATGCATCAGAATACCCTGGCAATGCATCAGAATTCATTTAATCATAAATTATAAAACCTAATCATAGAGTGCTCTGTTCAAAGCTGTTAAAGAGTGCTAAAACTTATACCAACCATATCGTTAATAAGACCAATTCGCGTTGGTGGGGCTTGCAGGCCTAGCAGGGTTGCAAGGCGACGCTGTTTCTCAACTATAATGCCGTCCATATCCAGAAGTCGAGCAATATCAGTACGCTCAGGGGTAATAGGGATGGAAAGAGTGGCCAAAAGGACTCTAGTAGACATTCTGGAGAACAAAGATACAATCTGTTAAATTTGCAAATGTTACTTGATAAGGAGAAAGACACTTCTCTTAATTATCTAGTAAAATGTGCCAGTGGTAGATTATGTATACCACCACGATGAACTGGCCTCCTAAGTGTTTATCAAAGCATGGGATTAATTTAAAAAGAAATGGATTATCCTAAAACGAACACTTGGAGAAGCAGAACTTCACCCACCCAGTTACTACTGTCAGTGTTTTCCAGCCAGAAAGACTGTCTGACGGCAGCACAGACCCATCTGCGTATAACCGCTGTGTATACCCCTACCTCCTTATAGAACTATTAGGGGAGATTTTTAAAACTAAGGAAAAACTGACACTTAAGAGGGAAAAGTTACAAGGATCACAAAAACCTATTATGGGAGTTGAGGGCAAAAGTTAAATGTTAGCTTCCTTAAAACACAAAACTCAAGTTGAATTTAGAGCACCGTAGGACACTAAGGATTGCGGGCTCTGGAGACCAAGAGTCAAGAGTTGGAATCTCAGCTTCACCATTTCCAAGACTGGAACCTTAGGCAAGATACTTAATTTTCTAAGTCACAAGGTGTTGGGAGGATTAAGGGAAATAATGTACATATAGCCAAACAGCCTAATGATTATGACAGTACTCTTACAGTACTTTCTAACAGAAGAGTACAGAAATAACTTAAAGAAAATCAAGCTTTTTCCCTTATTCCAACAGACAACAATTACATACATAAGTGATAGTGAATGACATAATGAACACTGTCCTCAATAGCTTTTTAAGGGACTTCCTGGTGGCCTAGCGGTTAAGACTGAGCTCTCAATGCAGGAGGCTCAGGTTCAATTCCTACTTGGGGAATTGAGATCCCACATGGTGCTCCGTGTGGCAAAAGACACACATATATACAAGGAAGTACAAGTTTCAGTTGCTCAGTCCTGTCCCAACTCTTTGCAGCCCCCACGGACTGCAGTCCACCAGGCTCTTTGGTCCAAGATTCTCCATGCAATTAGACTGGAGTGGGTTGCCATATACACTAGAAAAAACTTAGTTGGTTCCATGCACTGCTTACAAGCTAAGAAAAACTATTTGATGTATGTACTTCCGCTAGAGACCAAAATAACATGGTCTGCCAGTAAGAAATGGTATGTGAGTTGCCTAAACCCAACTAAAATGTACAATAAAAACCAAACATGACTGAAAGTATATATGTAATGCTAAAAAAATAAAAGTCTTTAGATTGTTAGATTATAGGTTATCTACATAAAAATGCACATGCAATTATTTACATAGCTAATGTTTTATAGCTGGGGGGAAAAAGTTACTTGATAGAAGTACTCATTTTGGGAGGAGGGGGTCTAATTAGTTCCTAAATTCTAAATACCTACACTCAGTTAAGGAAGCTAGTACCTACACTGCCTTTCCTAACATTTCATTTTCTCAATTGGAGGGTTGGTTACCAGATAAAAGATAGCTACCAAAGACCAAGAATACTGCCCAAGAATACCGCTGAGATTTTTTGGTAGTTAACAGTTAGAAGGCGTGCTACTGGCAAGCAGTGGGAAAACCAGGGATGCTGCCAAGAGCCTAACCGAAGTCCCCGACAGAAAAATAAGCAGCCCCAAAGGGCAACAGTGCAGCTAAGAAACCCTAATTTAACATTATCACACCATTTACAAAACAGTTCTTTTATATCTCAATACTATCCAACAACAAGATTCTTACCTTTGCATCTCTTCTTGTGTAAGATTCTTTCTCATTTCTCTAGATAAATGGTAAAGACGATGGAGTGTAGACGCATGAAAAAGAGCATTTCCAGATTTCCAAAATACAGTAGAGACTTTATTATAGTAATTTGCCATCAGCTGAGGCTTGGGTGGTTTTTTAGATAAGGAAAATAGCCCATGGATATCTTCCACAGCTTTGAATGCTTCCTAAAATTAGTGGTATAAATTAGTCATTACATTCTAAAAAACAAACAAAAAAAATCTATGAAACTTAAAATATATTACACTTAAGAATAAAAATGGCAAATAAAATACCTTCATGTGTGGTTCTTTTTATTCATAATTTAACTATCTGATATATTTCAGAAAACTAACACAATTTCTTAGACTGCCCAAGCCTTTAAAGAGTATCATACCACTTGGGGGAATATAATTTTAAAGAATCTGGAAGGACATAAAACACAATATAAAGGCTATTTCTGAATGTTAAGATAATGGATAAATATTTTCTAACTTTCACTTATCCATTTTTTCCATACTAGGCATGTTTACTTGTCTTCTATTAAACTTTTTTCCTTTGGTTCAGGTATCTTAAGGGTGTACCTGCAGAAAAGGAAAATATGGGAGAGCAGGAGACCACATTTTCATTGGCTGAAAACTACCAATTTTTAGTTTCTTCCTCTGCAATTTCAATAAGATTTGGTGGGGGAATCAAATATATAAAAATAACTCATGAGAAAATGTCTGCAGAATCCTTAGAGTAAAAAAGTCCATGTTGACAACCAAATGCCCACTACCGAGATCTCTGATGTAGGATATTCACTGTGTGAGCTTACTAAGTCTACGCAGCACTGAGAAATCTAGGGGACAGTCTAGTGCTGCATTTCTCCAACTCTCTGCGGTAAAGGACAAGTCTGTAATTTCTAAACTGTTGCCATTAATAATTTTATAAAGTACAATAAATTACTATTAAAATAAGATGGAAAGACACAGTCATTTTTTTAAATCCGGGTAAACAGAGACAAAGCTACCATGAAATTATTTACAAAATTTTGTAAATGCATACTCTCTAGGCATTGAGCCACAATTTGAGCACTGAGGTCTGAAAAAGAGATTTAGATGATTTGGCTTGGAATTGACAGCAGGCATCAAGAACCAAAATCACTGAGACTTCTTGTCCCAAACTCTTCCTTCTTCATTAGACAACCTCAAATCTGTTACCTAGCTATTGAAATTAACCAAGGATACCAAGACGCAGATACTCATTAAGAGAAAAAAAGGTAATATGGGTTATTATTACTACAAAGAAAAGCCAAAACAGTTCACAAAATACCTGCCACAATTCCATGCTGATAGCACTGTCCAACTGAACAAGCCTGGTTTCCAAATGCATGGACTGGCTCTCTGGATTATTGAGGTTGATTGCTGTACTTTGGTTATGGTGGCGTTGAATCTGAGACAAGTGCATTCTCAAGTTGTCACACAACTTACGAAATTCAGCCTTCCGGGTGTATTGGAGGCAGAATTTGAAAGCTATAAGCATAATTGTAAAATATATTAGGTACTTTCCACCATAAATTTAGTATTTAAACAGCTTCTATTTCACGTATTAAGGTCATTTATTTTAACAAGATTTACCAAACTCAGCATCAGTTTTGAGAAATGATCAGTTATAACTAACTTCATGTGCCCTGAGCACCTTTTAGACATCAGTCCTGGTCTATGACTGAAATGGTTCTGAGAGCTAGGAAGCTATTTAAGTTTAGGTCTAAGAGGGACTCACCTTGCAAACACTTATCACTTCAAACCCTAAAAGAGCAAAAAAATTCTGATCTGTAATACAATTAACTCTCTTACCTAATTTACTAGAAAACAAAGCTTCTGCACTAACTGAAACTGAATAATACAAATTGGGGGTCTATGGAAACCTAATTTCAATTGTGCACAGATGTAAATATCAACTACTTGCTCTATCATTAAAACATATAATTATCTACTATCATACATGCAATCTGAAAATAACTTCTTTGAATGTTCTTTGTCAATCCCTTAAAAGAGTATTTCTATTTCAATAGGCCTGAAACAGAAAGATGCAGTTTAACTACAAGTTAATATTTATCTCAACTGTCATCAAAACAGTTCAGAGTTGACTTGTGTTAAATGCTAGCCATGTGGGCAAAACGAAACAGATTCTAATACTCCTAGTAAGCTATTCTTAGTCACATAATCACTTAACACTTGAATAAACAAAAACAAATACCATATAAATAATGGTGATAAGTTTGTGCCTAAGGCTAAAAGTAAGAAAAAGCCAAGAGCCACTCACTCGTATACATTTAAAAGGTTGCACTGACAGAAGATAAGCTGCAATAGTCAGGTAAAAAGCAAGATTAGGGAAACAAACAATACAGTTCTTCAGGTTAGAAGTGCATGGAGTGTTAACTACTGGATACTTTTTATGATGATCCTGAGTCTTCAGTAAGGTTTAGTTCTATATTCAATAACACTCTGGAGCTCAAAAAGACCTCAGAAACCCAGTACATGATTAAGTAGCTTGCTGAAGAGTATGCTACAGAGTCAAAAGTACGGATAGAAACAAGTTTGCCAGAAAGAAATAGAAAAGTTTTATCTTTTCAGTCACTTAGAAAATTCCAAAATGACTTTAAAAGGTGCTTCAGACATCAATGGAAAACACAGAATTACCTTGACTAATGAAACAAATTTCTTATTTAATATTCAAATGAATGCCAATCATCTAAAGAAAGAATTAAAACTATGTAAAATAAGTACTACAGAGAAAAGGAGGTTAACTTTAACAGTTAAATCTTTTGCAAAACCTATCCTTAAGTCAACTTTTCAAATCAGTTCTTGTTTTACCTTGTTGGGCAATATCATGGTAGAGACGCTCTACTCTAGAATTGTTTCGAAGAAGGTCCAAACACTGTCTGTATGATTCCCACAGGAATTTAACCCATGGAGTTAAAAGTAATCTGTCAGTACGATCCTGAGTGTCTTCACCACTTACAGCACTTAGGAGAACACTACAAAAATATTAAAAAATGTTGAAAACAATTTTAGACATGGTTTCCTACTTTGCCATATGATTATAAAACCAAAACCAACAATGATCATTATACAATAGTTCAAATCCTACCTACAACTTTGAACATACTGTAAAGCTATCACTTAGTCCAAGTATTTGAATTCTCAATCTGTATTAAAGCCATTTAAATTAGTATACACCTTATCAGATGGTTTAATTTTTTACTTTTATGAACTCTGAATACACATGACTTGAAGTTACTGTACATTTAAAATCCCAAAGACAAGCACTCTTTCTAATAAACATTTACTTCAAATGGGGACAATGGAGACACATGAGAAGAAAAACAATGAGAAAGATATATTTAGCAATTTATCCCACATACCTCTCAGGAGTTTGAATATTATCCAGATCTTCTATGTCTAAGACCATCTGCTGGGACTCTTCTTTAGCAGCTTCCGTTTTCTCCTCTGCCAATTTCAAATATGCCCTAACAACATCCTCTAGAGATTTGATGTTCACCTAGCCAATAAATAAATAAATAAAACTCATCTCCCAACAAACTGAAATTTAAAAGCAAACTTTATGGTATAAAACAGTAAATTTGAAAGGTAAATGCCTCTCAAAATGACTAAAAGCACTTACTAAAGTATAAAAACCCAGCTGTTCATACCTGCTGACAAATGTTCTTATACTGATATAAGCCTTCTTTAGCCAAATGGCTCTTGCGAAGATCCACACAAAGTTCCAAGTATTTCAACATAATCGGCTCGTGTATCTTTTGCCATGTTCTATGTTTCTTACTTTTCATAACATCATAAAGAACGTCCAAAGCAGGTTGCTTTTTGCCAACTTCAAGAAATTCTGGAAAAGTAAATCAGAAGAAAATTAGTTATGTATGCTATATAAAAACCTAAATCTTGCTTTTTAACTTGGCTGTTTTTAATTTCCCAACCTATTACCATATCTTTTGAGGTCACAATTTATTTTTGATTTCTAACACTATGCTGAGGTAAAAAAAATGAAAAACTGATACTATCTCAAATATGACCTACAGGTAAAACTAGATTTCACTCAATTCCTCTGCACCAATTATGTCTAAGTTACTTTATAAAGTTCCAGAAATTCAAGTCATGAGGGTAACAATCTCTCACAGAAAAAGCAAGTGTAACTTCAGTCACAATGATCTGGCTGATGCAATTTTTGCTAGTTTGTATTAAGACTTGAGGTAGAAAAAACAGATTAATTGACTATGTTCCTTTTAGACTGTGTGGGTCTATTTGGGGACTCTATTTTGACCGTTTCTCTACTGACCTGCCTAGGCTTTTGCCAGTACCTCACTGTCTTGATTACCGTAGCCTGACAGAAAATCTTGAAGTCAGGTCGTGTGAGTACTCCAACTTTGTTCTTCAGTACTAGCTGGCTATGTAACACCTTTTGCCTTTTCATACAAACTTCAGAATTGCTTGTAGATACCCACAAAATAGCTCACTGGGATCTCGTTGAACCTATATAACAAGTTTGGAAGAACTGACAACAACATTTAGTCTTCCAATCCATGAGCACGAAGTATCTCTGCACTTATTTATCCCAATCTAAACACAAGAAACAAACTGAGACAAATTCCAGCTAAGAGACAAAATATCTGACAACCAATACTCCTCAAACTGTCCAGGCCATCAACAAATCCAGCAAACTGCCACAACCAAGAGGAGCCTAAGGAGACAACTAAATGTGATGTATCTTAGGTGGGATCCTGAAATACACAGGGGATATTACAGAAAGCTGAGAAAATATGAACAATGTATGGTAAAGCATCTGCGTACAATGCGGGAGACCCAGGTTCAATCCCTGGGTCGGGATCTCCTGGAGAAGGAAACAGCACCCCACTCCAGTATTCTTGCCTGGAAAATCCCATGGACGGAGGAAAGCCTGGTAGGCTGCAGTCTATGGGGTTGCAGAGTCGGACACGACTGAGGGACTTCACTTCACTATGGACTTTCCTTAAAAACAATGTATCAGCATTGATTCACTAGTTGTAACAAACATACCACATACCACACAGATCTAAGATATTTATTAACAGGAGAATCTGTGTGTGGTGTGACCCTCTGTACTATCTTTACGATAATTCTATAAATCTCAAACTTCTAAAAGTTTATTTTTTAATTGAGAAAAAAATATTTGAATGCAGAGCAAACAAATGTATACTCTTTTTGAAATTCACTGCCTAAATCTGATGGCATTCTGTATGTAGCAATATTTCAAAATCTGTTCCAACCTCAGATTTGGGGTATACTGCTTGTTTTGAAAATAAAAGCAAAAGCTCCTCCATTACATTTCTGACCAAAGTTAAAATTTATCATTTTTCTTTAAATTTTCTTAATACACTTAACAGACTACGTGTGGTTCTTTTCAGGTTATGTTCAACTTAAAACTCAGTTAAGTGCCAAATTTCACACGTACACAAATTTCTGCACTGAAAATTTGACAAATAATTTGGCAGAATACTAGTTTACGCTATAAAAAAGTTAAAGTACCTCTGTTTTTTAAAATCAATGTTCATTTTCCTAAAAAAAAACCAAACTCTTGAAAAATAATTATTTTAGGCATTAACCTAACAATGTATAACATTATCTAAGATATAAACTATTCTAGGGCAAACACAGACCAAAATGTCTCTTATCTGAAGGATTTACTAGATCTATGGATTTAGTAACTCTTATTTCTTCTTCCAATCATCGTATCTTTCAGGAATGCTGCCTCTGAACATTTCTTCCTCCAGGAAAACTATAAACATAATTCCTACTCTAGTATATTTTTAAAACCTTATACAGGAGAAATCACAAAACACACTGAAGTATCTTTTAACACAATATCCTACGTCATCCTATATTATACTACATCATACTCTTCACATGCAAATTAATATAAACCCCTCTTCAATACTTCAATAATCTCAATACCAAATCTGCCAATATGGGAGCAAGGCCATTTTCACTCGGGTCAATTTTATTACACCCCTCCCAATCAAAGATGTAACACTGAATGCAACTAGATACTTTGCTGTTTTCTCTTTCAAGGGAAAGACCTACTCATCATCTTCCTGAAGCATGCACACATCGTTATTTTAAAATTCAACAATATCTTAGTATTTTTTTCAAAACTATTTAACAGAAACAGCTTCTATCAGCCAAAAATTGGGCAGTAAATGTTTTTACGTTTATCCTTTACATTAAGGATATCACAGCAGCCCACCAAAATGACTTATCCAATTCTCAATTTTACACTGAGGATTTAAATCCCATACTGCTGTATATAAGCACTGTTAATATGTTGCAAAATAGGCACCAAGAGTTAAATTTAAGAGCTGGCCCCAGTATGATGTGGTGACAAATAACAAACTATCAAAAAATAATTCCCAGTCTCTTATTTTTAAATGACTGTGGTAACAATGTCACTTAAAAAAAATACTAAGTCTTGTTTAGTGATAAAACTGAAAGTACTTTTCATTTCTTCAACAGCTAGTCAAATTAAGATTCCAAATTCAATACTTTCAAATTCCAAAACAATCATCTAATTAGAGGAAAAAAACAAGTTTTTGAGGCTATGTGATAGAAAACTATCACACACTAAAAGCTGTACTGCAATCTTTTAAGAAACATTCATTTCCAGATTGATATCGTCTTAAAAATAAAATCTGGAATTACAAACTATTCCTAGGAGGGTAGGCATTCTTAAAGACACAGTGAGTGATTTATGTATCTACCTATAGTAAAGTTTAGGTTAGCCCTTCAATTTTACTAGTTTATTTGTGTAACAGACCAAGTAGATAAGCTATGTTACATAATCTGTGGGCTTAATAACAACTTTATTTTTAAGACACTGGTTGTAGAGTGTAAGTTAAAAGGCCGTTATACAGTCAGAAGCAACAGAACTGGCACTATGGTCAATATGAACTGGAAAGGGGGCTTTTTCTGAATGACTCTGGGGTATGCAAGTTTCTTGCCAGTAACTGCTGGGACTCGTCTCATTTTCCACAATGCTTGTTTTCCAATTGCTTCCAAACTACTGCTCTGACAAACCATTCTACACCTAAATTTATTCACATCTTATTAGGATACTCTAATGGATGAGATCTAAATGTGATTTGATATTATAAATGTTATGAGATTATTTCCATTAAAAATAAAATGTGCTCTGATTACCCTATTTATAAAATTTTGTCAACAGTGTCATATGCCATCCACATTCTGCTCATTGATACGAAGACATGATCTAAGATGAAAGGGACAGAAATTATACTACCTGAAAGGGGAGGCATCTCTACCATACCAGCACTCATCTAACAGCTTTTCAAAAGGCCTTTTACAAAAACTACACTAACAAATTCAAGTCCCCATCCCCATGTCTTTCTATCTTGCCTACCTGAATTTCTGACAGTTTCACAAATTGCTCTTCATGAATCAATTTCAACTTAGAAATTGTGAGAAAAGATTTAAGATGTTAACATACATTACTTCTAATTTTAAAGTTACTGAAATATTAAGTTCATATAGATTCAAAAGGGAAGAGTGAAGGATACAAGGCTTGAACACACCAGTATGTAGTATTTAGGCCATGAAGATTACAGGGCTTCAGCCAATTAACATGGGAAAGAATGTGTTGGTAAAGCATTCAAAGGGCTATAAAACAGATCTACAGTAGTAATTTCACCCAAGTCATTTGTATACCACAATATATAATTCTCTTAAGTTTCAAAACACTTGAGAAATAATGCTTTCCCTAAATTTGCTATAGTTTATTTTGTAGGGTTAAATTTCCATCTCAATCTTATTTTCTTTCCCATAAATTAACCAGCATGTGTAAACTTCCTGCCTGTTCAAACTGTTAACATGGAGGATCAGAGTGAGTGATTAGATCAAAGTTGTAGTTTCCATTGTTTTTTAGAACAGTTACTCCATTCCACAGAATGTGGCATTATCCTATTTCACCGACGGTTACTTATCCCTGAAATTGTTAACGTACAGAAAAAATAACAAGCATACAACAAACAGCTCTCTCTGGCCCTGACAGATTATCAGTAGTACCAACTGTACGCACTGACTGAAACTGACCTTTTCCTAAGAGGATTTTCAAACGAACTAACAAAATAAGCTTCATAAGTATAAAAGGGTTAACAGACACGGTACATCGATCCACAACAGGGCTAAGACCCAAAACTCGTTTGGCTTGAGGAAGCGTGAAAGTTAAAGAGCAATGGACACTCTTAACACTTATAAACCCTAAATAAGTATTGAAAGACCAGAGAATACATTTGCACCCCCTGTAATGACAACGTAATAAATGCCTCTTGAACAGATCAGGACATACACAAGTTTTCCCAACAGTGCCGCCGACTCAAGCACACATGGAAATAATCGCAAGCAGCAGTGCAACTGGGGGTGGGGGTGGGTAGGCCACGATGGATCTTGAAGTTCAGAGACCTTGGTGTTAGGCTTCTAGCTCAACAACTCACTCCCAGAGTGACCTTGGGCAAACCAGTCTCCCTAGGCCTCGCTTTCCCAATCTTTGAGAGAAACTTCAACTCCCTCTTATAGTATTAACTCTGTCCCAACTTCCTTGTGACTCGGAGTAGGCTTCGCAGCTGCCAATAATCAATGCCAAGAAAAAAAAAAATTAAAAAATAGGGGACGAGTTAAAGGGGTCAGAGTCCCCGAAGCGGAGAAGAGGGGTCGGAAGGGGAAGTGGACCCTGAGCCGGCAAAGCGCGGCGCTGGATTCGGGGGCGCAGAGGCGTCCGCAGGAGAGCCCGGAGGTGGGCCTGCCAGGCCTCCTGGCCCGGCGGGAGGTGGAGCCGAGGTTCTCGCGTGCATTGTCCCCGGGAGGGAGCCATGTTTCCTCCTCCCCGGCACTCCCAGATGGCGGCCGGGGGCGCGGGGCCGGATCGCACAAGGCCCCGTGGTCTGGAGTGAGGGGGTGCCCAGCAGAGGCGGGGAGAGAGAGGAGCTCCGGCATGGGTCGGCCCGTCTCCAGAGCCGCGACGCCGCCACCCTGCCCCCCGAGACTCACCGGGAGGCGGCGGGAGGAAAGCGAGCCCCGCAGAGAGACGGTTCCCGGCTCCGTGCCTCCCACCCTCCCCGCTCTACCTCCCATGTCGGTTGGAGCGAGAAGGGATACCATACCCAACCCCGGGTTGGGTCGGCGGCGGGCAGGCCGCAGGAGCCTCCCGTGCAGCCACAGTCGGGCGGCCGCACACCGCGCACCAGGCCCGGGCCCCCTCGACCTCCGAGGCCTCGGGCCACTCCAGTCCGGCGCGCTCCGATCCCCTCCTCACCGTTGGCGCGCTTGAGGGCATTTTCCGGCCTCTGAAAATAGGCCGGCATCTTGGCGGCAGGCTCAGTTCACCCGGCGTCAGCGAATCCTCAGGGTCCCGGGCCGGGAGAGGAGACGAAGGGGAACCGCGCGAGGCTCCACGCGCCTCGCCAGCAGTCGCCCGCGCCCAGCCGGCCAGAGACGGAAAGGAAAGAGCCACGTGACCCGCCCTGCGCGGCGGCGCCGCCGCCGCCGCTTAGGCCCCGGATGTAGGGGGCGGGCCTCCGGGCGCGCCCCGCCCCCCCGCGCGCAAGCGCGTTGGCGTCACGCGCGCCGGCTGACGTGGCGGCTGTGCTCGGCAGACGGGCGCTCGGGTCCAACCTTTGGATTCTGCGAGACGGACGTTGGGGGGAGGGTTCTTGGGCCCCTAGCTCCTCGAGTGAGAATAGGGATGAGAAAGATGCGGTTTTGGTCAGAACTACTGTCTGGCGAGAAAGCGCAGTCTTCCTTTAATAAGAGTTGTACGGAGTCCTGCAAAGTTAGAATCGGTCTCTTTTACCTCAGTTCGGTTCCGTTCAGTCAGCTGAGTGGTGTCCGACTCTGCGACCCCATGGTCTGCAGCACGCCAGGTCTCCCTGTCCATCACCAACTCCCCGGAGCTTGCTCAAACTCATCTCCATCGAGTTGGTGATGCCGTCCAGCCATCTCATCGTCTGTCGTCCCCTTCTCCTGCCGCCTTCAATCTTTCCCAGCATCAGGGTCTTTCCCAATAAGTCAGTTCTTGGCATCAGGTGGTCAAAGTATTGGAGTTTCATTCGCCTAGGGAAGAGAATGATCTGACTTGAAAGTGAAAATTAGTCGCTCAGTCCTGTCCGACTCTCTGCGACCCCATGGACTGTAGCCTGCCAGGCTTCTCTCCCTAGAATTCTCCAGACAAGGATACTGACTTGGCTGAGTTAAAATACGGAATTTATTCGCTTAACACAAATGCATTGAGAACATATCATTAGGCCAAAGATTTTCACCTCTAGTGGAGACCTGTCACATGACGGACTAGCCTGGGGAGGAGAGTTGCAGTAAGTAACTAAACAACCAAGCAGGCCTTTTTCACAGCTAGATAAAATCCTAAAGTTGGTGACAGAGAGTGCCTGGACCCTCAGAAAAAGCTCGTTTTGAGCCAGGACCTGAAGGTTGGGGATATACTGGAGACAGCAGTCTGGCGTGGGGAGAAAAGACATGCAGCAGACCAGACCCTCAAAATACTTGAAAATACATGGGGCTGTCGTCGCCTTTATGTTGAGCGTATACTGCACACAAACCTAAGAAAAGTGTTAATGAAAAAATTCTGTAACAGGCGCTTTGCTACAGGTCTTCTATTTTTGATGAACAACTTTAATGTTCAAACATTATACCTAGAACTTGAAAGCCATTTAAGGTGAGGTGAGGTGAAGTCGCTCAGTCGTGTCCGACTCTTTGCGACCCCGTGGGCTGTAACCTACTAGGCTTCTCCGTCCATGGGATTCTCCAGGCAAGAATCTAATTATTCAAAATGAATTCTGGGACTTGCCTGGCAGTGGTCCAACGGCTAAGACTATGCACTTCCACTGCCGGGGCATGGGTTCCATCCCTGGTCAGGGAAACAGAAGATCCTGCAAGCCCTGCAGCTTGACCAAAAAAATTAAAATAAGTTTAGAAGAAAAATTCAGAAAGCAGCTGTGGAATAAAGTTGCAAATTTATTACACATTTTGTAATAATGAGTGGTAAAGAATCTGCCTACAATAGAGGAGACCACCTGTAATGCAGGAGATATGGGTTTAATTCCTGGGTGACCTAGAGAAGGAAATAGCAAATCGTTCCAGTATTCTTGCCTGAGAAATCCCATGGACAGAGGAACCTGGCAGGCTGCAGTCCATGGGGTCACAAGAGTCGGATGCAGAATTAGTGACTAAGCTCACCACCACAATAATAGATGGGATGTGTAAATGAGAGTACCACATTAATGAATGAGAAAACTACAGTGTATACACACAAAAAGCGTTTCCCCCTCATTCCTTCTGCCTCAGCAAAGAGGGTTTTCTATTTATCACTAGAAATACTATTTGGGAAATGCAGACATAGAAAATAAGTCACAAATTCTAAAAAAAATTTTACTTTAAAATTCATTTCAGAGAGTTCTTCTTCCAAATGATTAGATCACCCTGAGCTTACACCTCAAAAAATGAGAGCAGAGTTGAGCAGTAGGTATTAAAAAGCCATGGGAACTGTTTTATAGGACAAGATCAAGAGACTTATTTGTGTATAAAATACTTAAGTCAAAATAGCTAAACATAAGAGCAAATATAGCTTTTAAATGCGGTAGATAGAAAACTTTTTCAATAGACCAGAGAGGTACATAACAATAAAATAAAAAGAAACCTGACCTAAGTATCAAAAAAGCTTTCCACATTCTTGACTTTCTATTGTCATATCTCAAAGAAAATGGTGAAATGATTATTGATTATTGCTCATTATTTGGTAGACCTGAAACAAAAATACTAGAAAACTGGGAGGTAAAATGAAATCCAATGTTTCTATATCTTCATCCTTTTCTCTTTGAAGTTATTTTAAAAATACAGTCAACCCTCTGCACCCACACCTGTGGAGTTCTGCATCCTCAGTTTCAACTAGACATGCATCAGAAATATTCAGAAGGGAATTCCCTGAAGGCTCAATGGGTAGGACTTTGCACTTTCACTGCTGAGAGTCCAGGTTCAGTCGCTGGCTGGGGAACTAAGATCCCACAGCCAAAAAAAAAAAGCCTTAAAAGAGAGAGCAACAGACAGAAAGAAAATATTTGGGGGAAAAGTTCCAGAAATTTCAAAAAGCCTAATTTGAATTTGTTACTGGCAACTATTTACATAGGTTTACACTGCATTACGGAGAAGGCAATGGCACCCTACTTCAGTACTCTTGCCTGGAAACTCCCATGGATGGAGGAGCCTGGTAGGCTGCAGTCCATGGTGTCGCTAAGAGTTGGACTCCGCTGAGTGACTTACTTTCACTTTTCACTTTCACACAGAGAAATGTGACCCACTCCAGTGTTACCTGGAGAATCCCATGGACAGAGGAGCCTGATGGGCTGCAGTCCATAGAGTGGCAGAGTCAGACACGACTGAAGCAACTTAGCACTCACACTGCATTGAGAGTTATACATAATCTAGAGATTATTTAAATTATATAGAAGGATGTGATAGTTCAGTTCAGTTCAGTTCAGTCGCTCGGTCATGTCCGACTCTTTGTGACCCCATGAATCACAGCACGCCAGGCCTCTCTATCCATCACCAACTCCTGGAGTTCACTCAGACTCACGTCCATCAAGTCAGTGATGCCATCCAGCCATCTCATCCTCTGTCGTCCTCTTCTCCTCCTGCCCCCAATCCCTCCCAGCATCAGAGTCTTTTCCAATGAGTCAACTCTTCACATGAGGTGGCCAAAGTACTGGAGTTTCAGCTTTAGCATCATTCCTTCCAAAGAAATCCCAGGGCTGATCTTAAGAATGGATTGGTTGGATCTCCTTGCAGTCCAAGGGACTCTCAAGAGTCTTCTCCAACATCACAGTTCAAAAGCATCAATTCTTCGGCGCTCAGCCATCTTCACAGTTCAACTCCCACATCCATACATGACCACAGGAAAAACCATAGCCTTGACTAGACGGACCTTAGTCGGCAAAGTAATGTCTCTGCTTTTGAATATGCTATCTAGGTGGATCATACCTTTTCTTCAAAGGAGTAAGTATCTTTTAATTTCATGGCTGCAGTCACCATCTGCAGTGATTTTGGAGCCCCCAAAATAACTTATTTTTCTGACACTGTTTCCCCATCTATTTCCCCGTGAAGTGATGGGACCAGATGCCATGATTTTCATTTTCTGAATGTTGAGCTTTAAACCAACTTTTTTGCTCTCCTCTTTCACTTTCTTCAGGAGGCTTTTTAGCTCCTCTTCACTTTCTGCCATAAGGGTGGTGTCATCTGCATATCTAAGGTTACTGATAGTTCTCCCGGCAATCTTGGTTCCAGCTTGTGTTCCTTCCAGTCCAGCGTTTCTCATGATGTACTCTGCATATAAGTTAAATAAGCAGGGTGACAATATACAGCCTTGACATCCTCCTTTTCCTATTTGGAACCAGTCTGTTGTTCCATGTCCAGTTCTAACTGTTGCTTCCTGGTCTGCATACAGATTTCTCAAGAGGCAGGTCAGGTGGTCTGGTATTCCCATCTCTTTCAGAATTTTCCACAGTTTATTACGATCCACAGAGTCAAAAGCTTTGGCATAGTCAATAAAGCAGAAATAGATGTTTTTCTGGAACTCTCTTGCTTTTTCCATGATCCAGCGGATGTTGGCAGTTTGATCTCTGGTTCCTCTGCCGTTTGTAAAACCAGGTTGAACATCAAGAATTTCACGGTTCACATATTGCTAAAGCCTGGCTTGGAGAATTTTGAGCATTACTTTACTAACATGTGAGATGAGTGATAGGGTTACCTGCAAATACTATGCCATAAGACTTGAGTACTGCACATTTTAATATGTGGTGGGAACTGAAACTAATCCCCTGTAGATACCAGGGAAGACTGCATTTGAAGCATTTGGTAATATATCAGCACCAAATGGGGTTTCCATGGTGGCTCAGTGGTAAAGAATCTGCCTGCAATGCTGGAGACCCGGTTCAATCCCTGGGTCTAGAAGATTCCCTGGAGTGGGGCACGGCGACCCACTCCAGTACGCTTGCCTGGAGAATCCCAGGGACAGAGGGGCCTGGTGGGCTGCAGTCCATAGGGTCACACAGACTCGTATATGACAAGCAACTAAGTAGCAGCAGCAGCAATACCAAAGGACCATTTAGATGTGTGAAAAGTGTTTAGAGTCTGTTACCATATTTTTGAATGAGTAAAGGTATAATGTCAATTTCCAGAATAAATTTGCTTATTAAACTCAACTAACAGGTATTCAGTACCAGCTAACAGCCATAATGTAAGATGCTGGGGATAAAAATGAGCACGATGCCTCCTTTCATAGAGATGATGATTCACTGGTGAAAATAGACTAGTACACAAAGAGGGACAAGATGGGATCTATTCTGGGCCTGGAGAAAAGCATAATTGCTTGCTGCTGATTAATGCTCACTTAGTGGAAAACAAGCAACCTGAATAATGCTAAAAGCCACTCAGGAAGTGGCAAAAGGATGTAATCAGGCTGATGAAGGTTTCTTTTCCCTCTAATGAAGCTACGTTTATACTGTATATGACTGGATACTTTCTCTAATACAGTGTTTTGTAGGATTTTTCTAACTTGAGTGGAATAAATAAGGTTCTCAAAAAAAAAAACAGTTGTTAAGGTCCAACTGAAGTACTACATTATACATATTTGCCACATAATACTTCACAGCTTTAAAACAAGTATCATGTTTCACAGTTTACTGAAATGCTTTCACATTCATTGTTTGCAAGAATGCTATAATGAAGGTATTTGTACTGATGAACATAATAAATTTTAGAGTTAAACTAAAGGTCGTGTTTATATGGTCGTTCAATAAACCATAATCAACAAACGATTACTATGTGCCAGACTCGAAAGGCAGGCACTCCATAGGCAGGTATGCAGCAGTGAGCAGGACAGATTTGGTTTCTGCCTTGTCAGACTTAGGGTTTCCCTGGTGGTGCAGAGGTTAAAGCATCTGCCTGCAATGTGGGAGAGCTGGGTTCGATCCCTAGGTTGGGAAGATCCCCTGGAGAAGGAAATGGCAACCCACTCCAGTATTCTTGCCTGGAGAATCCCATGAGCGGAGGAGCTTGGTGGACTACAGTCCACGGGCCGCAAAGAGTCGGACATGACTGAGCGGCTTCACTTTCACTTTCTCAGACTTTGCAGTCTAGAGACAGGAAGACTCTGAACACTCATCAGAAGCTCCATGGAGGGAATTCCTTGGTGATCCAGTGGTTAGGACACCATGCTTTCAGTGCCCAGGGCCCAGGTTCAATCCCTGGTCAGGGAACCAAGATCCTGAAAGCTGTACCAGGCAGCTCCCCCGTCCCCCAAAAAGAAGCCACGGAGAATCCACTCCAGATCAGGCCACCATTGTCTCTCTAGACCCACTTCTCACCTCTCTCAATGTCTTTCAGTGCCTGAAACAGTCCTCTCCCACCTCCAACCCAGTGCATGCCATCACTTCACTTGGAAATTTACCACCACCTATTTCTTACTCTGGCAACAACCACCTATTTCTCCTTCATATTAAATGTCACTTCTGCCAGGATTCTTCCCTGGCTCCCAGATTAATTTAGATACCAAGGCACTGAGCACCAATAACATCCTCTCTTGGCGCTGACCATACTTCAGTGTAATTACGTGCAGACTGTAAGCTCTGAGAGGGGAATGACCATATTAATGTTGTTCACCACTGTATCCCCAATGCCTGGCAGAGCATCAGGCAGACAAGATGCTCTCAAAAGATGCTGGAGAGAGAAATGAATAAATCCTTATGTAAATACATAAAATACATTTTCCTGCAACACTATGGGGGTAGTAACAAGTTTAAAGGCCAACGTATGTCATGTTTCACTCAGAACATCTACCCATCTACACAGAGCATTCACTACCCCTAAGCCTCACATGCAAATATTAAAGGAGAAACAATAATGTTCTTCACCCAAAGCTCCTAATTGCACTGATTCTGAACCTCCAACTGTGCTCAAGTTTATTTATGATTTTCTGAGGTCAGTGTTGAAAGATACCACACCTTCCTGCACATATATATCCCTCTGCCCTCACTACCATCATTACCTAACTCCTGCTAATAATACTTCAAGCCTCAACCCAAAGTCTTTCTCTGCAAAGCCTCACTGCTGACTTTCTCTGCTAACCTCACTGCCCCTTTGCCATGGTTTTTGCTTAGGCCTCCATTCGCTCCATCCTCCAGGCCAATAGTGAGCACTTGGCTGCTTCTGCAAGCCTGGCAAGGGGTGGCTGTGTTTCTCCGTCAAACCACTGGCCCCGGAAGGTGGATCCGTGACCAATTAGCTCAGCCCACTAACTCCTTCCATCCCAGAGCGTGCTTTCTCTGTCTCCTCCTCTCTCTCTCTCTTCCCTTAAATTCTCACTTCTGATGCTCACACCATCAGTCTAGGCCATGTTTGATTCCTCCATGCTGTGGTCCTTTCTCTTCAGTCATCTACCAATCCCAGGTCACACCCCCGCATTCCTTGGCTCTTAGCTCTGGTTCCCTGTCACTCTCTCCAACACCACCGTTGTAATGATTGGTGGGCTCTATACCCAAGTAACTGATCCTGGCAGATATCCTGGCCACCTAGCCTTCACTATTGTGTCCTCTACCTGACCTCAGCCACTTACACAGCCGTTGATACCTTACAGTATAGACCAAGAGCCAGCACTCTTTCTATAAAGGGCCAGGTAGTAATTATTTTAGGTTTTGTGGGCCATGAAATACCTTCAATTCTTGGAGCAACTGTTCTTGCTAAAAGGATAATTCTTTCTCTTTTTCTTAATGTGAAAAACCATTCTTGTCTCAAGGTTATATAAAAACAGGCTGTAGGCCCAGATTTACCCTGCAAGGCCATAGTATGCTGACCTCTCTCCAGATCTTGTTACACTAACTGTCTCAGTTCTCAGATCTAGATTTCAGGCATCTTACTTTCTGGCCACCCACTGCTGTGGTTAATTCTATCAGATCCCACCTGGAATAGCCCCGCTGCTTGACTGGGATTTATTTGCAATCCATTCATCCAGTGTACCTCTTTGCTCTGCTCTCATCCCCCATGTCCTCTGTTTCCTCCAACTTTTTCCTTCTTTTTTATTAATGTACTTTGGCTGCACCTGGTCCAGCTACAGCTACAGCACGTGGGTCCTCAGTCTTCGGTGCAGCATGCAGGATCCCTAGTTGCAGCATGTGGGATCCAGTGCCCTGACCAGGGATCAAACCCAGGGCCCCTGCATTGAGCAGGGAGTTTTAGCCCCTGGGCCACCATGGAAGTCCCTCCAGGCCCAACATGGACTCCATCATTTAGTTATTGTCTGCTCAGTCCTCTATTTTACCCCAAACCCTGGCCAATCCAACCCTCTACCTACTCCTGCCTGCAGCCTCATGTGACTGGAGATGAAGGCACAGCCACGTCGAGAAGTCTCACTTCACATTCACGAGCCTCAACAAGCGCCGTGCGGCAGCTCACCCATCCTGCTGCGCCTCTCTCGGCCTTGCTTTCACTCTTCCAGATGACCATACGTTTCCCTCTCGCTAACCTCCAGGCCCTCCTTTCTCTACTTTCCACCGATGGCTGGGAGAAAACAGAGGAGAAATTAGAGAAATTTGGCACTGTGCCATCTGCTGCCCACTTTCATCTATGCTCAGACTCTGCCTTCCCTCCTATTTCCATTCACTGATGCTCCTATCTAGGGTCAGCCCTTACCTACCAATGAGTTGGATTCCATCTCCTCTCATACGCAGAGATGATCGCTGTATCTTCCCTGAAACACTTTCTCCACTTGATTTCCAGGATCCTCCTTTCCTGATTTTCTTCTCACCTCTCCGTCTGTTCTTCCCTCTGAATTATAAGGTTGAAAAGTTCTGGAGGTCAGTTCCTGGACCTTGTTCCTCCTCTAACTGCCTTCATCTTTTGGTTCTAGCTCATGGTTCTAGAGGCTTTTGCTGTAGGCGTCTTTGCTGCAAGCATTTTTGCCCCACATATTTTTGCCTCATAACTAACTGGCCATAGGCAATTTTGCTGTAAAAGATAAAACAATGGGAGAGAAAAGCTAAAAGAACAAAAAGTAAAGGAGAGACATCACCTGGTAGCTTGATAAAGACATCAATAATGTCACTGACTAGAAGAAATGCTAATGCTTTTCAACTTATTGAAACCAAACTGTCAAACTCCAAACTGTCAACCAGTTAGTATATCCTTCATGGCAAAATTGTATTATGGCCAATTTGCAGTGAAAATGCTTGCAGCAAAGACGCTGACAGCAAAGATACCCAAAATACTAGCTCATAGCTTTACAAATCACATCTGTGCTGTAAAGTTACAAAACTGTATCACCAGCACTTGACCTCTTTTCCTGAAAGCCCAGCTCACACCCAGATGTCTATTTAACACATCCATTAAATGTCTGACATGCAATGTACACCCAGCCTGCCCCAAACCAGACGCCAGGTCTCTCTGGCTCCATCCTGCTCTTCTTCTCACCATCCCCCAGAGAATAATTACAACCCTGTTTTTCTGGTTGCCTAAGCCACAAAAATATTAAAGACATCCTTGACTCCGCTTTCCTCTGTCATATCCCCACGTCCAATCAGCCCATCAACAAATCCCACATACACCACTTCCACGGCTATGCAATGATGGTCTGAGTCACCATGACGTCTCAGCTAGAGTGTACGATAACCAGCTAGCTTGTCTTTCTCTTTGCACCTGTTTTCCTCCATGTAGCAAGGAGGGGGATCCTTTTCAAAACAAAAGTGAGGTGATCGTGTCCACCTCCTAATCAAGACCCTCTTGTAGCCCCCAGATCACTCTGTGAAAGTCAGTCCTTATAATGACCTGCAAGACCCAACACAGCCCCTTCTCTTCCCTCGTCCTTCCCACATCATGCCAATGTCACCTTTTCAGCGATGTCTTCTCTCACCTCTTTAAAGTAATAATAACCTCCCTTCTTTCTATACTTCTTAACACCCTTCTAGCCTTTCATTTCCTCCATAACATTTGTTTATCACCATTTGACCCCTGATATGTTTTATGAGTTTATTTCTTTACTGTCTGCCCCTCTAAAAGGAAGTTTTTTGTTTATTTGCTTGTTTGACTGTGCCATGTGGCCTGTGGGACTTTTAGTTCCCTGACAAGGGATCATTTCCAGGCCTTCAGAAGTGAGAGCAAGGAGTCTTAACCACTGGACCATCAGGGAATTTCCTAGAATATAAGCTTGATGAGGGGAGGGATTTATGTCTGTTTTGTCCAACTGCTGTCTCTGTAGCACCGGTAGCAGTACCTCACGCAGAGTAAACACTCAGTAAGTCAAAGTCATTTGAATAAGTGACAGTTGGTTAAACCAAGCCTTCTATATTATAATTGGCCATCTGCACATTTCTCCTGTGTCACCCTGGAAGTCCCTTGAAGGTAGTGACTGGGGCCATTCATCTTTGTATCTGGATGGTGCCTGGCTCATGGTCACACCCAGAAAGTGTTTGGTGTGTATTTCAGAGCACATCAGCGGCACCAATGCTTTGTGAAAATAAACTAGGTCCAAAACCTCACAGCCTGGCGTTCCTCACCTTGCAAATGTCCAGCTGGGGTTGGGAAGCCTTTAAACAGTGGTGTGCCCAGGGCACACGTGGAGTGCACTATGCTTATGCCAGGCAGTTCTCACCTCCCTGAAAGTTTGGGTTCTGCAAACTTAAAGCAGGAACTTGAAATGCAGATTCAGTCGAGTATATCTTTTAGCAGAAACATGTCCTGGTGATATATTATTACTGACTGGGAAACATGCATCTTACACTCAGGAGTCTTCAGTTAACATTCCGCTTGCCTTGGGGCTCCCCTGGTGGCTCAGTGGTAAAGAGCTCGCCTGCCAGTCAACGCGGGAGACACAAGTTTGATCCCTGGTCCAGGAAGATCCCACAGGCCGAGGAGCAACTAAGTCCACGCTCCACGCTGTTGAGCCTGTGCACCAGCGCCTGCACTCCACAGCAAGAGACGCCACCACAGTGAGAAGCCCACACGCAGAAACAAAGAGTAGCCCCCGCTTTCTGAGACTAGAGAAAAGCCCTTATAGCCGCGAAGACCCAGCACAGCCAAAATAAAAAAATTAATTAATTTAAAAAGGATTTTTTAAAAGGTAGTGCTTGCCTGTAGAAGAAAGCTGAAGGGAGAAACAGGAGCTTGTTTATGGCACATGGGATACATGCTCACACAGGCCAAGGCTGGCATGCCATGGAGCCCAGCTACTGCTGGGGAACTTGGGAGATTATGCTCAAAGCTACACAAACCAACCAGAGCCAAGGAAGCAGAATGAGTAAGACACTGTGCCTAGTGGTTTTGGGTGTGGTTTAAAACAAGGCTTCTCTGTGAAGCGTGTTAAACACGATTAGAAGGAACTCTGGAACGTGTAGACTTTCATCTTGGGTTTGTGGATGTTAGATCATCTTCACGTGAACCTTTTCATTATATTATCTTCTCACGGAGCAGCTAAAACAGTCCCTCCACCACAGAGAGGCTTTTCCTAAAGACCAGCCCATTTTACTTCTCCGCAGAGCATTCAGCGCTAACAGGGAGTTTTCTTTGTTTCCTTGGTTACTATCTGTCTTACTATGCTACATAGTAAGCTTTAAGAGGTCAAGTTTGTCTTGTTCACCATTGTATCTCCAACTCCTAGAACAATGCCTGGCACAGGGCAGGCATTCCATAACTATGAGATGTGTGAATAGATGAAGGAATGGAGGCTGTGGTAGACAGACTTGTAAGATGTGGTTTACACAGCCTGCTTAATACCTAAAACTGTAAACGTGATGGGGTATTACTGCTGTGGGTCCCTGGCGACTCAGATGGTAAAGACTCTGTCTGCCATACAAGAGACTCAGGTTTGATCCCTGGGCTGGGGAGATCCCCTGGAGAAGGGAATGGCTTTCCACTCCAGTATTCTCACCGGGAGAATCCTATGGACAAAGGAGCCCGGTGGGCTACAGTCCATGGGTTTGTAAAGAGTCAGACTGAGCAACTAACATTTTTACTTTTTTTTTTTTTTTAGCTTATATTATGTGTCACAACTGACTTTAAGAAGAGGAGGTTGGGACTTCCCTGGTGGCCCAGTGGATAGGACTCTGTGCTTCCACTGCAGAGGGCCCAGACTTGATCCCTAGTTGGGGAAATATCCTGCCTGCTACGTGGTGTGGTCAAAGGAAAGGAGGTGGTGGTGGGGAAGGCAGGTTCATTATTTGGGTGGGCCTAACCAATCAATGAGCCCTTTAAATCTGGATCTCGAAGTCAGAGGCAGAGGAGGGAAGAGATTCAAAGCATGAGAGTGTCTGGAGGGAGCTACATGAAAAAAGATTGTGGTAGGGAGTGGAGGGCGGCCTAGAAGCTGAGAGCATCTCCCAGGCAAAAGTCACCCTGTGAACAGAGGCCTCAGTTTGCGAGGAACTGAATTCTGTCAACAACTTGGATGAGCTTAGAAGCCAATTCTTCCCCAAAGCCTCCAGAAAGGAAGGCAGCCTGGCCATCAAGTCCCTGAACAGAGAGCTGTCACACAAATCTACAGAACCGGGAGCTAAGCAGTGGGTATTGCTTTAAGCCGCTGTTTGTGGTTACCTGTGACACAGCAAGAAAAAACGAATCCAGAAACCTTAACAGTTTTCTCCACAGTAACTCACAGAGGAAAAAAGACTAAAACACTCTGGAGTCTGCTTTGCAGGAGGTGAAAGCCGAGGTACCAGCTCAATGGAGGAAAAGGGCAAGACTGTAATTAAGGTGTACCTACAAATTCAGACAGAGCCAAAGCCTCATGAGAGCTGAGACTCTCTGAGACTGTGGACATGTTTCTGTACTCCACATTGGTGTTTTTTGAAGTAGAGGTATGTTTCATTTCCTAGGGAACCAGGATTATAAATACATCTCAGTTCTTCCTGTGAGCACACCAGATTTGGAGTCAATTGTGGTTTAAAACCCCCACTTTGCCTTTTGACTTGACATTGAGCAGGTCTGAGTCTCAGATTTATCAGCTCTGAAATAAGCATGATGAGGTTGTTGTGAGGTTGGTAAAATACTACATGTATGGTTCTCAACACCACCCCCAACACAAGCTCTCTAGACACCATTTCCACATATATGCATACAAGATGGGTAAAATAATCAGTGCTTGAAATAGTCACAGCCTCTTTCTGCCCCCTCGACTGCTAAACTATTTTGATGTTGACTAATGAGCATTCCCTGCTTCCCTTCCCCCTCTTTTCTAGATAGTTTATTTTATTTATACTTTATTTTCTAGACACTTTATTTGGTATGCGGAGTAACCAACCGACCAATCGGGAGGACAACTGGAGAAATAGGGTAGGAGATTCAAGGAAAGGGATGAAATAAGAGACAGAGGGAGTGGGAACGGGTGTGGGAAAACAGGTTAATGGGAGCGAAAAGGAAAGAAGAGAAAAATGAAAATAGTGGAAAAAGTTGTTTGTAAGGAAGAGTAGAAAGAGATATGAGAACCCGCGCCAGATGAATGAGAGGTAGTTTCCCAATATACGAGTCCGTGCCAACACAAATAGATGCTTGAATAACTAAATAGATGCAAATGAATAGAGAGGAGAAATCTACATAATTTATTTAGATATTTTGCTCTCAAGAGAGTGGAGCATAACCCTCCACTCTTGAGGTGTGGGTGGTGCATAGTGACTTCTATCCAAGGAGAACAATACAGACAAGGGGGAGAGGGGTGGCTTTACAACGAACACAACCTCAGCCAGCTGAGCAAGGTTTCTTATGATGTGATGAGACCTGCACTTGACCTTTGTGGTCTTCCTGCCCCTAAATGCAAAACCCAACCTTATCTTGAGAAAAACATCAGACAACCCCTAACCAAAGGGCAGTTTCCTCCTCAACACTGTTAAGGTGATCAAAAACAGGGAAAGTAGAGCCAAGAGAACCCCAAGGACACATGTTGACTAAATAGGTTTTCCTCATAGAAACCTGAAACAAAAAGAATTAGGTAAAAATTATAGAAATCTGGATTAAATATGCACTTAGTTACTAATGTATCAACATTGGTTCCTTTTTAGTTCATTTTTAGGTATGATAAACCTACTATTGTGATATAAGATGTTAATAATAGGAGAAATCGGGTGAGGAATATACAATAATCTGGGGCTTCCCTGGTGGCTCAGCGGTAAATGCAGGAGACCTGGATTCAATCTCTGGGTCGGGAAGATCCCCTGGAGGAGGGCAAGGCAACCCACTCCAGCACTCTCGCTTGGAGAACCCCATGGGCAGAGGAGCCTGGTGGGCTACAGTCCATGAGGTCCCAAAGAGTCGGGCTAGACAGCATGCTCACTGCCATGCATGCATATATTAATCTCAGTATTATTGGTGCAACTTTTCTGGAAGTAAAAAACTGTCCTAAAACAAAACATTTATCTCAGGTTTCAGCACCAAAATATTTTTTATTAAAAATTATAAAATAAAATGTTTTAAAAATATGAGCAGAAATACATTTTAAGATGTATCACTGTAGGTAACAAATCTGTGGTCTTTAATGTTCTTTGGAAAATGCAAATAAAGATCAGAATTCATTTTAACTGCCTTTTCCTTACTGAACAGTTTCTTTTAATGCGACACAGCTCCAAAGCTGGACTTCTTGGGGCCTAGGTTCTACTCAGTTTCCAATAGAAGCCTCCTGAAACCTTGGAGAGTACAAGAACGACCTCCTCTTGGCAATGTTCTAGAAGCCTTGAATAGGCTGAAAGCAAGTTAACCATCAAGACGGTGTCAGGGTAGTTGACGGAACCCCCTTCCAGAGGTGACTTTCCAGTCCCTAGGCAGGCCTGGAATCCCTTAAAAGAGCTGCCACCTGGCCAAAGAAGTTTTTTGGCTGACATGGTGCCTGCTGCTGCCAGGTCACTTCAGTCGTGTCTGACTCTATGTGACCCCATAGATGGCAGCCTACCAGGCTACCCCGTTCCTGGGATTCTCCAGGCAAGAACACTGGAGTGGGTTGCCATTTCCTTTTCCAATGCATGAAAGTGAAAAGTGGAAGTGAAGTCGCTCAGCTGTGTTCGCCTCTTCGCGACCCCATGGACTGCAGCCTACCAGGCTCCTCCGTCCGCGGAATTTTCCAGGAAAGAGTACTGAAGTAGGTTGCCATTGCTTTCTCCAGACATGGTGCCTAATTGCTGCTTAAATTCAATTCTTGAAACAGATGAAAAGAAGTGCCACACTTGGCGCACAGGGACCCGGACACTGGAACATTTGTGGAAAACACTGTGTCTCTGTGTTCGCTCTTCGCGACCCCATGGACTGCAGCCTACCAGGCTCCTCCGTCCGCGGAATTTTCCAGGAAAGAGTACTGAAGTAGGTTGCCATTGCTTTCTCCAGACATGGTGCCTAATTGCTGCTTAAATTCAATTCTTGAAACAGATGAAAAGAAGTGCCACACTTGGCGCACAGGGACCCGGACACTGGAACATTTGTGGAAAACACTGTGTCCCTTATCCATATGCTCAGACAGTTTGGGCATTTTCCCAACCCATATCAATGCCAATGATTTCTTACTCTTTTCCTAAGGAGCAAGGGATAAGCAGGGTGTGCAAACCAGACATAGCAGGCCATCCTCAGAGAAGCTTAGGCCCGGGGCTGGTGTCTGGGAAGTCGGATTTGCGGGTTGCTCCTACCATTCCCAGAATTGATAAGAATGAGTGTCTGCACCTGAACTATTCATACACAAAGTGGGGTTCATGTTGAACACCTGTTTCCTTGTGAGAGGCTGGAATTTTGGTATGCGTTGAGCAGGAAGTGCCTTTGTGACTAGCTCTTAATAAAAACTGCGTGTCTCTAATGAGCTTCCCGGATGGACAACATTTCACGTGTGCTCTCACTGGGGAAACCAAGTGCATCATACGTGACTCCACTAGGAGATGATTCTTGGAAGCCTGGACCTGGTCTCCTCCAACGATTACCCCGTGCCTTTCCCCTTTGCTGTCTGGCTTGTATCCTCCAGCTCTAACAAGTTACAGCCATGAGTACAGCTATCTGTCAAATCCTGTGAGCCCCCACACGTCATTGAACCTGCGGTGGTCTTGGAGATGCTCTCCACATCGGGGTGCCACCGTTCAGCTCAGCTCAGTCGCTCAGTCGGGTCCGACTCTTTGTGACCCCATGAATTGCTGCACGCCAGGCCTCCCTGTCCATCACCGACGCCCAGACTTCACTCAGACTCATGTCCATCAAGTCAATGATGCCATGCAGTCATCTCATCCTCGGTCGTCCCCTTCTCCTCCTGCACCTAATCCCTCCCAGCATCAGAGTCTTTTCCAATGAGTCAACTCTTCACATGAGGTGGCCAAAGTACTGGAGTTTCAGCTTCAGCATCATTCCTTCCAAAGAAATCCCAGGGCTGATCTCCTTTAGAATGGACTGGTTGGATCTCCTTGCAGTCCAAGGGACTCTCAAGAGTCTTCTCCAACACCACAGTTCAAAGCATCAATTCTTCGGCACTCAGCCTTCTTCACAGTCCAACTCTCACATCCATACACGACCACAGGAAAAACCATAGCCTTGACTAGACGGACCTTAGTTGGCAAAGTAATGTCTCT
>SJYC01096490.1:0-80333 GCA_006408675.1 Madoqua kirkii | reverse complement strand
TTTTTTTTTTTTTTAGCTTATATTATGTGTCACAACTGACTTTAAGAAGAGGAGGTTGGGACTTCCCTGGTGGCCCAGTGGATAGGACTCTGTGCTTCCACTGCAGAGGGCCCAGACTTGATCCCTAGTTGGGGAAATATCCTGCCTGCTACGTGGTGTGGTCAAAGGAAAGGAGGTGGTGGTGGGGAAGGCAGGTTCATTATTTGGGTGGGCCTAACCAATCAATGAGCCCTTTAAATCTGGATCTCGAAGTCAGAGGCAGAGGAGGGAAGAGATTCAAAGCATGAGAGTGTCTGGAGGGAGCTACATGAAAAAAGATTGTGGTAGGGAGTGGAGGGCGGCCTAGAAGCTGAGAGCATCTCCCAGGCAAAAGTCACCCTGTGAACAGAGGCCTCAGTTTGCGAGGAACTGAATTCTGTCAACAACTTGGATGAGCTTAGAAGCCAATTCTTCCCCAAAGCCTCCAGAAAGGAAGGCAGCCTGGCCATCAAGTCCCTGAACAGAGAGCTGTCACACAAATCTACAGAACCGGGAGCTAAGCAGTGGGTATTGCTTTAAGCCGCTGTTTGTGGTTACCTGTGACACAGCAAGAAAAAACGAATCCAGAAACCTTAACAGTTTTCTCCACAGTAACTCACAGAGGAAAAAAGACTAAAACACTCTGGAGTCTGCTTTGCAGGAGGTGAAAGCCGAGGTACCAGCTCAATGGAGGAAAAGGGCAAGACTGTAATTAAGGTGTACCTACAAATTCAGACAGAGCCAAAGCCTCATGAGAGCTGAGACTCTCTGAGACTGTGGACATGTTTCTGTACTCCACATTGGTGTTTTTTGAAGTAGAGGTATGTTTCATTTCCTAGGGAACCAGGATTATAAATACATCTCAGTTCTTCCTGTGAGCACACCAGATTTGGAGTCAATTGTGGTTTAAAACCCCCACTTTGCCTTTTGACTTGACATTGAGCAGGTCTGAGTCTCAGATTTATCAGCTCTGAAATAAGCATGATGAGGTTGTTGTGAGGTTGAGTAAAATACTACATGTATGGTTCTCAACACCACCCCCAACACAAGCTCTCTAGAAACCATTTCCACATATATGCATACAAGATGGGTAAAATAATCAGTGCTTGAAATAGTCACAGCCTCTTTCTGCCCCCTCGACTGCTAAACTATTTTGATGTTGACTAATGAGCATTCCCTGCTTCCCTTCCCCCTCTTTTCTAGATAGTTTATTTTATTTATACTTTATTTTCTAGACACTTTATTTGGTATGCGGAGTAACCAACCGACCAATCGGGAGGACAACTGGAGAAATAGGGTAGGAGATTCAAGGAAAGGGATGAAATAAGAGACAGAGGGAGTGGGAACGGGTGTGGGAAAACAGGTTAATGGGAGCGAAAAGGAAAGAAGAGAAAAATGAAAATAGTGGAAAAAGTTGTTTGTAAGGAAGAGTAGAAAGAGATATGAGAACCCGCGCCAGATGAATGAGAGGTAGTTTCCCAATATACGAGTCCGTGCCAACACAAATAGATGCTTGAATAACTAAATAGATGCAAATGAATAGAGAGGAGAAATCTACATAATTTATTTAGATATTTTGCTCTCAAGAGAGTGGAGCATAACCCTCCACTCTTGAGGTGTGGGTGGTGCATAGTGACTTCTATCCAAGGAGAACAATACAGACAAGGGGGAGAGGGGTGGCTTTACAACGAACACAACCTCAGCCAGCTGAGCAAGGTTTCTTATGATGTGATGAGACCTGCACTTGACCTTTGTGGTCTTCCTGCCCCTAAATGCAAAACCCAACCTTATCTTGAGAAAAACATCAGACAACCCCTAACCAAAGGGCAGTTTCCTCCTCAACACTGTTAAGGTGATCAAAAACAGGGAAAGTAGAGCCAAGAGAACCCCAAGGACACATGTTGACTAAATAGGTTTTCCTCATAGAAACCTGAAACAAAAAGAATTAGGTAAAAATTATAGAAATCTGGATTAAATATGCACTTAGTTACTAATGTATCAACATTGGTTCCTTTTTAGTTCATTTTTTAGGTATGATAAACCTACTATTGTGATATAAGATGTTAATAATAGGAGAAATCGGGTGAGGAATATACAATAATCTGGGGCTTCCCTGGTGGCTCAGCGGTAAATGCAGGAGACCTGGATTCAATCTCTGGGTCGGGAAGATCCCCTGGAGGAGGGCAAGGCAACCCACTCCAGCACTCTCACTTGGAGAACCCCATGGGCAGAGGAGCCTGGTGGGCTACAGTCCATGAGGTCCCAAAGAGTCGGGCTAGACAGCATGCTCACTGCCATGCATGCATATATTAATCTCAGTATTATTGGTGCAACTTTTCTGGAAGTAAAAAACTGTCCTAAAACAAAACATTTATCTCAGGTTTCAGCACCAAAATATTTTTTATTAAAAATTATAAAATAAAATGTTTTAAAAATATGAGCAGAAATACATTTTAAGATGTATCACTGTAGGTAACAAATCTGTGGTCTTTAATGTTCTTTGGAAAATGCAAATAAAGATCAGAATTCATTTTAACTGCCTTTTCCTTACTGAACAGTTTCTTTTAATGCGACACAGCTCCAAAGCTGGACTTCTTGGGGCCTAGGTTCTACTCAGTTTCCAATAGAAGCCTCCTGAAACCTTGGAGAGTACAAGAACGACCTCCTCTTGGCAATGTTCTAGAAGCCTTGAATAGGCTGAAAGCAAGTTAACCATCAAGACGGTGTCAGGGTAGTTGACGGAACCCCCTTCCAGAGGTGACTTTCCAGTCCCTAGGCAGGCCTGGAATCCCTTAAAAGAGCTGCCACCTGGCCAAAGAAGTTTTTTGGCTGACATGGTGCCTGCTGCTGCCAGGTCACTTCAGTCGTGTCTGACTCTATGTGACCCCATAGATGGCAGCCTACCAGGCTACCCCGTTCCTGGGATTCTCCAGGCAAGAACACTGGAGTGGGTTGCCATTTCCTTTTCCAATGCATGAAAGTGAAAAGTGGAAGTGAAGTCGCTCAGCTGTGTTCGCCTCTTCGCGACCCCATGGACTGCAGCCTACCAGGCTCCTCCGTCCGCGGAATTTTCCAGGAAAGAGTACTGAAGTAGGTTGCCATTGCTTTCTCCAGACATGGTGCCTAATTGCTGCTTAAATTCAATTCTTGAAACAGATGAAAAGAAGTGCCACACTTGGCGCACAGGGACCCGGACACTGGAACATTTGTGGAAAACACTGTGTCCCTTATCCATATGCTCAGACAGTTTGGGCATTTTCCCAACCCATATCAATGCCAATGATTTCTTACTCTTTTCCTAAGGAGCAAGGGATAAGCAGGGTGTGCAAACCAGACATAGCAGGCCATCCTCAGAGAAGCTTAGGCCCGGGGCTGGTGTCTGGGAAGTCGGATTTGCGGGTTGCTCCTACCATTCCCAGAATTGATAAGAATGAGTGTCTGCACCTGAACTATTCATACACAAAGTGGGGTTCATGCTGAACACCTGTTTCCTTGTGAGAGGCTGGAATTTTGGTATGCGTTGAGCAGGAAGTGCCTTTGTGACTAGCTCTTAATAAAAACTGCACGTCTCTAATGAGCTTCCCGGATGGACAACATTTCACGTGTGCTCTCACTGGGGAAACCAAGTGCATCGTACGTGACTCCACTAGGAGATGATTCTTGGAAGCCTGGACCTGGTCTCCTCCAACGATTACCCCGTGCCTTTCCCCTTTGCTGTCTGGCTTGTATCCTCCAGCTCTAACAAGTTACAGCCATGAGTACAGCTATCTGTCAAATCCTGTGAGCCCCCACACGTCATTGAACCTGCGGTGGTCTTGGAGATGCTCTCCACATCGGGGTGCCACCGTTCAGCTCAGCTCAGTCGCTCAGTCGGGTCCGACTCTTTGTGACCCCATGAATTGCTGCACGCCAGGCCTCCCTGTCCATCACCGACGCCCAGACTTCACTCAGACTCATGTCCATCAAGTCAATGATGCCATCCAGTCATCTCATCCTCGGTCGTCCCCTTCTCCTCCTGCACCTAATCCCTCCCAGCATCAGAGTCTTTTCCAATGAGTCAACTCTTCACATGAGGTGGCCAAAGTACTGGAGTTTCAGCTTCAGCATCATTCCTTCCAAAGAAATCCCAGGGTTGATCTCCTTTAGAATGGACTGGTTGGATCTCCTTGCAGTCCAAGGGACTCTCAAGAGTCTTCTCCAACACCACAGTTCAAAGCATCAATTCTTCGGCACTCAGCCTTCTTCACAGTCCAACTCTCACATCCATACACGACCACAGGAAAAACCATAGCCTTGACTAGACGGACCTTAGTTGGCAAAGTAATGTCTCTACTTTTGAATATGCTATCTAGGTTGGTCATAACTTTAGTTTATTATAAAGGAGAGACGTGGAAATTACTTACATGACGAAATATTTCAGTGGAATGGGCAGATGCCAATTCAATAGTGATTTATTTCAGTCTACAGGCTTCCCAGGTGGCACTAATGATAAAGAACCCGTCTGCCAATACAGGAGGCACAAGAGACATAGGTTCACTCCCCGGGTAGGGAAGATCCCCTGGAGGAGGACATGGCAACCCACTCCAGTATACTTGCCTGGAGAATCCCATAGACAGAGGAGCCTGGTGGACCACGGTCCAAAGGGTCACAGTGAGTCAGATGTGACGTAGCACGCACTTTTAAAGGATGTCACCACCTCTAAATGAAAAACAATCTTTGTCAACTAGAAATACTTTGGTGCCTCCATATTCTGGGAGAAGAAATTTTTCTCCATCTTTCTTGGTAACTGATTGAATCTCTCTACCCCTTCCCTGAGAACCCAGTCCAGCAGCTACTACTGTTGCTTGCAATACTTTTCCTTGCAATTTTTTTGGAAGCATAATGCCACCACTGGTTAGTTTCTGCTGCGCTCCTTTTAACGAATACTTGGACAAAGAAGGAAAGAAACTTCCTAAACGCCTACTCTTATCTATAACATTAGCATAAAGATTTTTCTTGGTCCAACCCTTATTAAGACAAATACAGAGGAAAATAAGATTAGCCCCATTTGATCACTAAGAAAACAAGCCCAGAGAAGATTGATTTAACAGCTATGAGGGGCAGAGCTAGGATTAGAACACAAGTTTGTGTTGCCACACCCAGCAGTCAGTCTTATCACCAAAAGTTGGGGTGCCTCTCCTCTCTCCACCCTCTGCTTCTTCCCCTTGACTCTGGAGAACCTGTCTGGCGGGTCTGACCACACCAGGAAGTAAAAGGGGAGGGAGAAAATTCCAATCACGCTTTGCAGAGACAACCTCTGCTCTCCCTAGCCTGTCCCCCTTCCGTCCCGGTATATACCACGTCTCCTTCCAGTCCTTTGGTTCAGTATCTACCTGTCATCATCTCATCCTCATTTATTTTCTGAATGCCTTCAGAATGTGCCAGAGACTAAGGTGACACCGATGGGCCTTGGCCACAGGGGCCTGTCCTTAACCCACTCTTAGAGGAAGTACTTGAGGTGCCCACAGCAGGGCCACCTGAACAGGGCAAGGAAAGGCTGTGTGCTCATCCTACCCCACCTCTGAGGCTTTTTTCTCTTTCCACAAGTTAGCCTCTCTAGGTCTGAAGTCCCAGAAGCGATAGATCTGGTCATGAGTTCCCTCTTCTGTTTTCCCGCCTGTTGTGAGATGGTCACAGATAAGAAGTGTGCTCTACCATCTCCCCAGCCTTTAGTCCATGTCACACTCTGTGTTGCAGATGCTAGCACACTGAGCAAAGGAAATCAAGTCTTACTGATTCTACATTCTTGTTAATTTAATGGAAACTGGTTTCCCAAATACCATACTAGTTAGCGTGGTAATACTGGTTAGCCCAAATACCACACAAAATTATTATGCATTTTGGGCTAAATGTGTCTTTAAGATTCAGCAAAGTGGTGAAGTGGAAAAGACAGGATATCTGGGGTCTACAGATTTAACAAATTTTCTTAATTTTTTTCTAATTACCATGTTTCACCAAGTCTAGAAATGCCATCAGTGATTAAGCATATCATTTTATGTAGCATTAAGAAGAAAAACACTTCCAGTTATAATTATAGGATGTGTCCCAATTTCAGAGATTTAAAAATTTGAACTCTTGGATGTAAAAGAAATATAGCATTTTTTAAATTGTGAAATAAAAGCAATAGGAGGAGGGAAAAAAATGCTGAAGTCTTATCTATCTAAAGAAAACCACTCTTACTAACATTTGAATTTTTCCTGTATTTTTACAGTTACAGACCTTTGTCGTTGTTGTTTAGTCATCCAGTCCTGTCCGACTCTCTGCAGCCCCTTGGACTGCAGGACGCCAGGCCTCCCTGTCCCTCATCATCTCCCAGAGTTTGCCCAAGTTTATGTATATTGCATCAGTGATGCTGTTCAGCCATCGCATCCTCTGATACCCTCTTCTCCTTTTGCATCAGGGACTTTTCCAATGAGTCGTCTGTTCAAATCAGAGGACCAAAATACTGGAGCTTCAGCTTCAGCATCTGTCCTTCCAGTGAATATTCAGGGTTGCTCTCCCTTAAGATTGACTGACTTGATCTCCTTGCTGTCCAGGGACTTTCAGGAGTCTTCTCCAGCACCACAGGTTGAAGGCATGGATTCTTTGGCGTTCTGCCTTCTTTACAGTCCAGCTCTTATAACCATACGTGACAACTGGGAATACCATAGCCTTAACGAAATGGATCTTTGTCAGCAGAGTAATGTCTCTGCTTTTCAACACACTGTCTAGTTTTGTCATCGCTTTCCTGCCAAGAAACAATCGTCTTCTGATTTCATGGTTGCAGTCACCTTCTGCAGTGTTTTGGAGCCCAAGAAGAGGAAATCTGCCACTACTTCCACCTTTTTCCCTTCTATTTGCCATGCAGTAATGGAGTCCATCCTAAAGGAGATCAGTCCTGGGTGTTCTTTGGAAGGAATGATGATAAAGCTGAAGCTCCAGTACTTTGGCCACCTCATGTGAAGAGCTGACTTATTGGAAAAGATCCTGACGCTGGGAGGGATTGGGGGCAGGAGGAGAAGGGGCCAGCAGAGGATGAGATGGCTGGATGGCATCACTGACTCAATGGACATGAGTCTGAGTGAACTCCGGGAGTTGGTGATGGACAGGGAGGCCTGGTGTGCTGCAATTCATGGGGTCACAAAGAGTCAGACATGACTGAGCAACTGAACTGAACTGAACTGAATGGAGCTGAATGCCATGATCTTCGTTGCTTTAATATTTAGTCTTAAGCTGGTTCTTTCACTCTTCTCCTTCACGCTCATCAAGAGACTCTTTAGTTTCTCTTTGCTTTCTGCCATTAGAGTGGTATCATCCACATATCTGAGGCTGTTGATGTTTCTCCCACCTATCTTGATTCCAGCTTGTAACTCATCCAGTCTAGCGTTTCTCATGATGTGCTCAGTGTACAGGTTAAACATACAGGGTGATAGCAGACAGCCCTGTCATACTATTTTTTTGATCTTGAACCAATCAGTTGTTCCACACAGTGTTCTAACTGTTGCTTCTTGACCCGCATATGGACCTTACAGATATTATATTTAAAGCCTTTATGTACTAAATATACAAATTTATAAATATTTGTAAATATATATACTTACGCGCTATACACCTTACCCTGCCTCCTGAGAAACCTGTATGCAGGTCAAGAAGCAACAGTTAGAACCAGATATGGAACAACAGACTGGTTCAAATTTGGGAAAAGAGTACGTCAAGGCTATATATTGTCACCCTGCTTATTTAACTTATATGCAAAGTACACCATGCAAAATGTAGGGCTAGATAAATCACAAGCTGGAATCAAGGTGTTTGGGAGAAATATCAACAACCTCAGATAGCAGATGATATCACTCTAATGGCAGAAAGTGAACAGGAACTAAAGAACTTCTTTATGAGGGTGAAAGAGGAGAGTGAAAACACTGGCTTAAAACTCAACATTAAAAAAACTAAGATCATAGCATTCAGTTCCATTAATTCATGGCAAAAAGCTGGGGAAAAAGTGGAAATGGGCAGATTTTATTTTCTTGGGCTCAAAATAACTGTGGATGGCGAGTGTAGCCACAAAATTAAAAGACACTTGCTCCTTGGATGAAAAGCTATGACAAACTTAGACAATGTAGTAAAAACGGAGACATCACTTTGCCCACCAAAGTCCATATAGTCAAAGCTATGATTTTTCCATAAGGTGGAGAAGGCGATGACAGAGGTTGAGATGGTTGGATGGTATCACTGACTCGATGGACATGAGTTTGTGAAACTCCAGGAATTGGTGATGGACAGGGAAGCCTGGCGTGCTGCAGTCAATGGGGCTGCAAGGAGTTAGACACGACTGAGTGACTGAACTGAACTGAACTGATGATTTTTCCAGTAGTCATGTATGGATGTAAGAGTTGGACCCTAAAAAAGGCTGAGCACTGAAGAATTGATGCTTTTGAACTATGGTGCTGGAGGGCTCTTGAGAGTCCCATAGACACCAAGGTGATCAAACCAGTCAATCCTAAAGGAAATAAGTTGAAGCTCCAATACTTTAGCTGCTGCTGCTAAGTCACTTCAGTCATGTCCGACTCTGTGCGACCCCATAGACGGCAGCCCACCAGGCTCCCCCGTCCCTGGGATTCTCCAGGCAAGAGTACTGGAGTGGGGTGCCATTGCCTTCTCCAATGCTTTGGCTACCTGATGCAAAGAGTTGACTCATTGGAAAAGGCCCTGATGCTGGGTAAGATTGAGGGCAAGAGGAGAAGGGGGTGACAGAGGATGAGATGGTTAGATAGCATCACTGACTAAATGGACATGAGATAGTGAAGCAAAGGGAAGCCTGGCATGCTGCAGTCCATGGGACTGCAGAGTTGGACAGGACTTAGTGACCGAACAACATTTCTAAATATTTATATTTGTATTTTTATTATACAGTCTACAGCCCCAAACCCTCCTTCACACTATCCCCACAGCACCCATGCTCCTCCTCTGAGGAAACCACTGTTAGCACTTGGGTGTGTATCCCTCCTATCCTATGCGTGTTATATATATGCATAAGTACACACAGAACATAGAGCTTCACCAGGCAGATATTTTACTACTGAGCTTCCTGGGAAACTAGCAGCACTGTAATGATAAAGTTTATGGGATTATAATGAGTTAGTACAAATATGTCCACCTCACTTTCCTTCATAGCTTCATAGCATTCTGTTATGTACTATTGTTTTGACTGGCTAATTTTCACATATGATTTTGAAGCCCAAGAAAAGAAAATCTGTCATTGTTTCCACTTTTCCCCCCATCTATTTGTCATGAAGTGATGGGACATTTACAATACTTTATTTCTGCTTATTTTTTTCCACTGGGCCTCACCGGCATGTGGATCTTAGTTTCCTGGGATGGAACCCTTGGCCCCTGCAATGGAAGCACAGAGTCTTTGCCATTGGACTGCCAGGGAAGTCCCTGTAATACTTTATTTCTTAAGCTGGGTGGTAGTCATAAGTTTTTCTTGGATTGGTATTTATGTATGAAATATTTTGTATTAAAATTTTTTTTTTAAATCAAATGAGATGAGTGAATTGCCTATAGACTTCAAGGGCTTCCTAGGTGGTGCCAAGTGATAAAGACTCTGCCTGCCAATGCATCTCAATGCACGAGATGCAAGAGACTCAGGCTGGATCCCTGGGTCAGGAAGATCCCCTGGAGGAAGAAATGGTAGCAACCCACTCCAGTATTCTTGCCCAGGAAACCCCATGGACAAAGGAGCTGGGAGGGCTGCAGTCCATGGGGAGGCACAGAGTCTGGCACGACTGAGCACAGTGCACAGACTTAGGCTAGACTCTAAGGATCCTTCCCTGATGAGTTTTGTGTGATTTGGGTTTGGAGACACAGAGAATCCAGAAGGAAGGATTCTGGAGCCACCCAAGTAGTGTGGCTTCTTCCTATCATTCAGATCTTTGTTCAAATATCCCTGAGGGAATCCTTCCTTAACATCCATTTCAGATCACCACATGTCCATTCAACTTTTTAACAAACAGCACTATTTTACTGCAATAGGCTTATCACTCTGGACTGTTTTAGTCCCCCACTAGAATACTCTGTCTTGGTCAACCCTGCATTTCCAAAGCCAGTTTAAATCCTCAATTTTTTTTTTTTTGGCGGGGGGAGGTGGTTATGTTTGGATGAATAAGCCAATGAATGAATGGGGAGACCTTCCCTCCAACCTGAGGACACCTCTTTGGAGCCAGACCAGCAGGCAGAGGTAGAATGAGGAAAGCCTGAGGGGAAGAGCAAAGATTAGGGTGGGATGAGGATAAAAGTGAAAGAGGAGAGTGAAAAAGTTGGCTTAAAACTCAACATTCAGAAAACTAAGATTATGGCATCCAGTCCCATCACTTCATGGGGAAACAGTGACAGACTTTATTTTGGGGGGCTCCAAAATCACTGCAGTTGGTGACTGCAGCCATGAAATTAAAAGATGCTTGCTCCTTGGAAGAAAAGTTATGACCAACCTAGACAACATATTAAAAAGCGAGACATTACTTTGCCAACAAAGGTCTGTCTAGTCAAACCCATGCTTTTTCCAGTAGTCATTTATGGATGTGAGAGTTGAACTATAAAGAAAGCTGAGCGCCAAATAATTGATGTTTTTGAACTGTGGTGTTGGAGAAGACTCTTGAGGGTCCCTTGGACTGCAAGGAGATCCAACCAGTCCATCCTAAAGGAAATCAATCCTGAATATTCATTGGAAGGACTGATGCTAAAGCTGAAACTCCAATACTGTGGCCACCTAATGCGAAGAACTGACTCAGGTGGGGCGGGGCGGGGCCTGGAGGGAGGGGCCTGCGAGCGGGTGGGGCCCCTGAGTGGGCGGGTCAGGAGGCGGGGCGGGGTCTACGGGCTGGGAGCTAGGGTTTGCGCTCTGAGGCGGCGGCGGCTGCGGCGGAAAATGGCTGCTACAGAGGCTGCGGACACTCAGCTGATGCTCGGAGTCGGGCTGATCGGTGAGGACACAGGCATCCTGCCCCGCGGGCCTGCACCCAATTCCGTCTCCGCCTGGGCCCGGGGCGACCCTTGCTCCCGCAGCCTGCAGCACCGCCAGCGGTGGGGAGAGCGCGGCCCCCTCCAAGTTGGGCCTGGGCTAGAGACTGTGGGCCCGACCTCCTCGGCGCAGGGTCCCGGCTTGCAGTCCTGGGCCCGTGCGCCCGCGGCCTTGTGTGGGGCCTGCCCGGGCTGGGAGGCAGGGCGGGGGACCCCGGAGACCTCCAGGGTTCTGTGAGGGAAGTCCTCCTGGGTGCTCTGGGCTGCAGACGGGATTGGACGTGAAGGCTGACCGAGTTCCTCAGGCGAGGCCCCGGTGAGGCCGAGGGCCGCTTGCTAGGGCCGGGGTCCCTCTGAGCGATGCAGAGACGGGCGCCACCCCGGCGCCCGGCTGGCCTCGGTCATGTGATCGAGCAGTTCCAGACGCGGTGGCCTGCTGCAGGCCCGGGGTGTTGCGCGCGTTCTGCATCGATTGTTTCTCGTTTGATTCTCACCTCGGCTCCAGGGGGGTTTGGCTAATGTTTGATGCCCACTTCACGGAGCAGATGGAGGCCCAGGGTGTCATTTGTGCAAAAAGGCACACTAGGAAGTGGTGGACCCAGGATGGGGACCCTTGCAGTCTAGCCCCAGAGCCCCACCTCATACCAGGGGAGAATGCCTGCATCCGAAGTCGTGCATGTAACATGTAATATCATCATAGTGGGTGGAATCCCAATTTCTTTTGAGGAAGTCAATGTATAAGGAAGTGCGTTAGGATCTTTGGGCTGCCGGAAATGTATGCCCGAGACTTGTGCAATGGTTTTTGAAGCAACGTCCATCCTACGGCGACAGTGAGCACGGGGTTGGTTTAGGTGAACGTCTGTTGTTCTCTGCATGCCATTGTCCTTTGAAAAAATATTCTCCAGAGATTTTCACGTATGCCTAAACCCTAGTGCACAAGCAAGTAGCTTGGATTTAGCAAAACTGGTGGAAATGTGACTAAATGTTGCTGATTATTTTCACTGTCTCAAAGGAGTGCATTTATCTGGGAACAGATTATGTGTTCATTTCTAATGTGATTTTAAAACTGTTTCAAAACAAAACCTAAGCACCTAAGACATCTTCCACTCCAGTATTCTTTGGCTTCCCTTGTGGCTCAGCTGGCAAAGAATCAGCCCGCAATGCGGGAAACCTGGGTTCGATCCCTGGGTTGGAAAGATCCCCTGGAGAAGGGAAAAGCTACCCACTCCAGTATTCTGGCCTGGAGAATTCTATACAGTCCATGGGGTCCCAAAGAGTCACTCGCGACTGAGCAATTGTCGTTAAGACTTCTTAGTCCTTGAAGGTACTTTTGAGTTAAGACTGAATTAAACCACGACTTTATCTGGTATGAGCAAAGAAAAAGATGACTAGCTGCATTTTCAATTCATTAAAAATTTTTTTTCATGTTTACATGAATTTAAAAGGAATTGGCTTAAAATAATGGGAGTGAGTGGAACTCCTTCCGCTTATGATTGGAGGAGGACCAGGTGTAGATAATTGCTGAAGCTGAGTGATGGAGGTTCATTTTATCATTCTCTACTTTTTTTTTATATTTGACATTTTCATAATAAAAGTTTTTTTTTAAGTCTGTAGATGAAAAACGATTTTTACTGGTATATGTTCAGTTACTGTTTCTCTAAATTTTAGGCTGTTTTTTGCCTGAAGTTGTTTTTGTTAGAAAATTGCTCCTATTTTGTTATTGAGGTGTTGACTTTGGTGAAACTTCATGTATGACTGTTTAACCATTATTGTTAAAATTTTTAAATATAGATTTCATACTATCAGTGCATAGCATGATATAACAGAGATTTCCCCATTTTCTTAACTTCGTTTTCAACAAACCCTTTCTATGTATTTATTAAACATACTTCCAACTAGATCATAAGGTAAAGTGATTATAAAATGAGAATAAGTTTATGAGACCCTGCTGCTGCTGCTGCTGCTAAGTCACTTCAGTCCGACTCTGTGCGACCCCATAGACGGCAGCCCACTAGGCTCCCCTGTCCCTGGGATTCTCCAGGCAAGAACAGGAGTGGATTGCCGTTTCCTTCTCCAATGCATGAAAGTGAAAAGTGAAAGTGAAGTCGCTCAGTCCTGTCCGACTCTTAGCGACCCCATGGACTGAAGCCTACCAGGCTCCTCTGTCCATGGGATTTTCCAGGCAAGAGTACTATAGTGAGTTGCCATTGCCTTCTCAGAGGAAAAACCCTACCAAACCTCTGAAGCTACATTTTCACTCATGAATTACTCAGGTGGTCTAAAATTCGAGATCAGGAGAGCTAGCTAATGGGACCAGGAGAGGTAGGTGAGAACTGGGGAATGGGGGTGGGGGCTCTCACATGCTCTGGGTTTCTTTGTAAAATGGGGTGTTGAAACTGATTCCACGAAGTGCTTCTAAGTAACCAATCAATTCACTTCCTTGCTGCTGTTTGACATTCTCACAGTGACCATCTTTCCACCGTAGAAAAGGACACAAATGGAGAAGTTCTGTGGGTGTGGTGTTATCCTTCCACCACAGCTACTTTAAGGAATCTGCTGCTGAGAAAATGCTGCCTTACAGATGAAAACAAACTGCTCCATCCCTTCGTCTTTGGTCAGTACAGAAGAACATGGTTTTATATCACGACAGTTGAAGTTCCAGATTCTTCCATTTTGAAAAAGGTATGACTGTAGGAGGGTCAACAAAATGGAAAAATATTTTAAGTGATATAAGATTATTCCGATAACCCTTAGCTTTAGACTTCCTCATTCATAATATGTTTTGGGAAAATATTAAATATATGATTTTAATTGAGAATGTTCTCTTTCACATTTCACTCTCAATCATTATGTTGATTGGTAAATATATATTGTTTGGTTGACCTGTGGCTGTTATAGAGAAGCTTTTCCCAAGTTACACTTGGATGGAGTAGAAATGTAGAAAAGTTTTCAAAGCCTTGACTCTGATTAAAAGTGGGAAGAAGTAATTTTCCATAATTAAAAACTATTCTGAAGGATATAATTATCCTGGTTAAGAAAACTTTTTATTGGTTTATGTTTGATAAAGGGATGTTAAGAATAGAGAGGATAACTAAGGAAATTTGTGTGTTCAGTAGACTGTGTGTGTATGTCATTTGATACGGACACCATCAAGGTGACAGGCTAATAGCCAGTAAGTATGTGGTCATTTTGGACTTTCCTAGTCCCGCACAACCAGCAGGGTTTCTCAGAGAAAAGAATATTGGTACGGAGTGGCCGAGCCCCTGGTCGGCTTCTGGGTGGAGACTTCTTTTAGCATTTCGGGGCTATTTCTATAATCAGTCACCAGATGGTGTGAAGCATGTTCAGGATACCAGTTTAAATGTAAGGAATCACGTTTAAAGTAAACAGGAAGGCAACAATTTAGAAACTGTAAGAGGTTTAAGACAAAATAGAGATTAATAATTAGAAAATGTGAATTGTAAAAAGATACTAATGGGAATAATAGGTATATGATGATCAGAAATTTGTGTGTGTAGTAATAGAGGCATATAAATAAATGAGGGTCATAACAATGCCCTTTAGCCTATATAACACCCTACAGAGAATTGAATATTTGGGGAACTGTATGATTTTTTACTGAAACAAAATATTTTTTATGTGTGTATATATATATTTATAAATAATATACACATAAAAGTATAAAGAGGCAAGTGAGGACTTGTTACATTTTGGTCTTTTCTTTTTAATGCTGGTTTGTCTTATACAAGAGGCTTGTTAGGATGTAGTAATAAAGATTAATTCTATTAAAGTGTCTTTAAAGAGTGTACTTTTTTTGTTTGTTTTGGACAGGTGACTCATTTTTCTATTGTTCTGACCGCCAAAGATTTTAATCCAGAGAAATATGCCGCCTTCACTAGGATATTGTGTAGGTCTGTATGAAAACTGTATTAAATGCTAATATACAAAAATGAGGATCTTAATAGTCACGTAGCAGATTTCTACACGAGGAAGTGTATTTCAGCCTTCTGTTTGGACACTATTTTATAAAGAGGAATTTTGTCTCCTGTGGTACTGCTTCTGTTATCAGGGAAAATGATAGACTGGGGGAGAAAAGGCAGTTTGCACAACTGTTGCAAGTGCTGGATATTTTGAGTCACTTGCCACTTTTGGTATTTTACTTCTGCTCACCTCCAAGCTGGAACTTTGCTTAGGATGGAAGTGGTAAGCTGGCTCATTTGTGTCAGTCTGTGTGTGGGAGTCATTGGGGAAGGCTAACAGGCATTTTGAATTATGCTTAAGTACAGGAAAATATTTTTTAGCTGGAATGCTGAGGAGCTGAGAAACTAATGAACTGGTTAATCATGATTCAAGTGGAGTCCAGTTTCACAACTATTGAAAAAATTAATCTGAAGTATACTAGATTGCTTTCTTGCCTTGATAAGTGTATCTAGTGAAATCAATGAAATCTCTCTCATATGTGAGAGACATTATCTTTTTCTTTAAACAAGACTTTTGCAGGGTTTCGGGTTTTGCTTTTTTTTTTTTTTTCCTAATATTTTAACCTCGGATTTTCATCCAGTATGTAGATTTTTATGGGGTGGCGGGGGATAAGAGGCGTTTTTGTTTTTCACACTATAAGCTTGATAAATGGTTGCATTTTTGCCATTTTTATATATGTATACACACACATACACAATGTGTAAGAATACCATCTCATGATCTAAATGTTACAGTTAGGTTATATTTTGACAAAGTGAAGTTTTAACTGTTTTTGCAGTCAGCTGTGATAAGAAAAACTTCTTGCTCTCCATGAGATAAATTCCAGGAGTGTGGCTCACTGTGGAATAGACACAGCTGTCTGCAAATAAGGCACTGACGCAAAGGGAGATTGTTACTGTTAGGGTCACTGTCCAGTAGCCGTGAACCAGAGACACTGTAGAGGCGTTTTTGAACAAGTGGTGGGCTCCCATTTCATTTGAGTGAGTCAGGGTTAGGTTACTCAACTGAAATATTCTGGGCCCCCAAAGGCCAGGTAGCTTTAGACCGTATTTCCTGCCCTGGAGGAAGCCCAGAGGGTTCCTCAGCTTGTGCCATGCTGTTCTCTGAATTCTCTCCTCCTGTCACAGTTACAAGAGAAATGAGGACTCAAGCTGATGCCAACCACTTCCTCTGCCCGCATCCCCACTAACACCCTCAAGTGTTTGCCCTGGCACCTGTCCACATGCACGTGCTCTCTGCACGCACACTCAGGCTCCCCACGAACACATGTGCCTCTTTACACACAGATAAACACCTTTTCACTTTCCCTTTTTTGTTTTTACTAAGGTATAGCTGACTTACAATGTTGTGTTAGTTAGAAAAGCACTTTTTGATGGCTGGAAGGTGCCCTCTCCCATTTCTGGCGAGAGGTGCCCTTCACGGCACGCTGCTCACAGTGGCCGGGGAATCCCCACATGGCGGGGTCCATTCCCTCTGTGAGATCTGGGCCCACTGCCATGACCCCTTTCTATAATTTTAAGTTAATTTTTAAATGAAATTTTATTCTATTTTTAAAATATGTAATCATTGTAATGGTGCCGTTTGGTTTTCTGCTCTGCTTTGGTGGTGGTGATATAAGCACATAATAAAAAGAAATGCAAATGACACCAGAGGGTGTACAGGGAAGTCTACGTCCCCTCTTTCCCCAGTTCCCATCTCCAGTTCCTCCTCCTGACCCCCCACCCCAGGGCAGCTCCTGGACTTGCCTTCCGTGTGTCTTACTGGAGCTGTTCTCTTCATCTATAAGCACTGGATGAGTTCATGGGGTTGACTGTTTTCTATACGTGACAGTTTACCATATTCATTATTTATCCTTGGCCTCTTTTTCCCCAGTGTGTGCACAAAAATAATTTTAAAACACTGACAGTTGATGAAATTTAACAAGCAGTTAAATCCGATGCTTTTTTCACTTAAGCTACAATAAATATAGTTTTCAGGTGAACTGTCTTAAACAGTTATTTTATGTTCATCCCAATTTTGTACCCCTTCAGCTACTAATTTGCCCAAGCAGACCCAGAGCTGCTTCTCTAGAACTCACACAGGAAGAGACTGCAGGGGAGGGGCCTGATTTCACATGTGAGCTGTAAATGTAGCCGGCTTCCTGTCAGCATTGTCTGGACCCTTTTAATTTAATGAATGTATCTAGTGTGTATTTATCACCAGAAATTTAAAGGAGTTTGATTTCTCAATTATCTAAATATAGCTACCTCTGAGAACTCCTAATAGTAAATATATGTTCTACAACTAATTGCTGCTTTCTCTGTGGGCAATGCATAAACTCCTTTCTTACGAAAGGAAATCCAGCAATAAAACAGTGTTGTTATGCCCAACAACACTACCTGTGAATGTAAGACATAAAAACAGATAAGGGTACAGTATTCTCGAGAACAGCAGGGCCTCAGGAAGTCCTCAGTTCATTCTCTTGCCTAAGTGGACCTCACCCGGCCTCCCCAGATGTAACGAGAGCTGACTTCACAGAACTGTTAAAGGTTTCTCCAGTGGTGGTTTTATTTTTCTAATATATTTTCCAAGTAAATTTATGGAAGTAACCGTGTCATGAAAAGATACAGGCATTCAGAAGTATGTTAGCAAGTTGGCTCAGGTTCTGTAGAATGTACCCGTGCCCGGCCTTGGTGCGTTACCCCAGGTGGGCCATGCTAACTAGAAGCACGCTTGCCCTTTTGTCCTTTCTCACAGGATGTACCTGAAGCATGGGAGTCCAGTCAAGATGATGGAGAGTTACATCGCGGTTCTCACGAAGGGGATATGCCAGAGTGAAGAAAATGGCTCTTTCCTTAGCAAGGACTTTGATGCCCGAAAGGCATACCTTGCAGGTTCCATCAAAGGTAAAAAAAAAAAATGCAAAAAAAACACAAAACCCATCCCAACAATAACAAAGCCCCAGGCCAAGGACAGCTCACATTAGAGTGTTATTTCCTCTTTCCACATGTTTTCAACTGCATGATATTTGTTTCCTGTGCGGGAAGGTAGTTCTCCATTTCCTTATGTGGTTAAAACTCTGTCAGGAATGCAGACTTGTGTGGTATTTCTTTCCATATGATTCCAACTGTCTATAGAGAGTTCTTTGATCTGCATGCTGAAGTTTGCAGGTCGAAGTCTCCACTGACTTCCATCATTTTCTTTTCCTTAGATCTTAGCAGTGACCTCTTCCTCCGAGGGAGCTAAAGCCCCTGCCCCAGTTCCCATCTAGCTCCCTGCCTCTCTTTCCTCGATGGAAAGTCCAGCCTAGAGCTGAGCCGAGAGTTTGTATCCTTAAACAAGAAAAGAAAGAGGATTTTGCGGGCCTTCGTTCTCATTCCTGACCCCACTGTTTTGTATGCTTTCTAAGCATCCCTGTTGAGGTGTTAGGTATTTGTCCAGCTGTCTCTCACAACGACTTGTGCAGTGACATGTATGTAGGTGTGGGGGGTCAGTGAACCTTTTTTCTTAAACTTAAGCTTTCACGACCCCAAAGATGGTGATTCCCTTCATATAATTCCCCTTTCTTGTGAATCTGGCTTCCCCTCTGCACCCAGCATCCAGTCCCTCGTGGGAGTGGGTGTAGCTACTGTAGCACCCATCCCGGGGAGCAGATGTATGGAGTGATACGACCATCCACCAACCAAGGTGCTTCTGTGCTTACAACATTTACCGAAATTTATTCTCTGTATTGAAAGTAATTATGCGTTCATATGATAAGAATTATTTCTGATAAAAACTTGATTTCCTTATATAATGTTTAATGCACTCACTTTTTTTTGTTTTGTTTTGTTTTAAGACATTGTATCTCAGTTTGGAATGGAAACTGTTATCTTACACACAGCACTGATGCTAAAGAAAAGAATTGTCGTCTATCATCCCAAAATAGAAGCTGTCCAGGAGTTTACCAGGTATGATCTCTTATCATTAACAAGCGTAAACTTGGTTGGCAGCCTCTTTGGGGTCCTCTGTGTCACTGTGGGCCCTATTGCTTTGCACGTTGGAATGAATAAGATGTGCTAGCTTAGGGGTGAAATGCCACTTTGTTTTAGATTTCGTATTCAAGGTCACTGAGTTTGAACAGATTCTTCTTTAAATTTTGAAATGTGGGTATTTTGGAGCAGGAGGTTTGCACACATTCTCTTGCCAGAGAGTAGATATCAGCCTTGTAGCCATATGCTTTCTGTCCCAATTACTCACCTGCCATAGGTTGCATAAAAACAGCCATGGACAGCCCATGCATAGATGATGAGCATGCTGTGTTCCAGTGAACCCTTGCGTGCAAAGGAGGGCAGCGCACTCATGGGCCACAGTTGCCTGACCCCTGTTTTTGGCAAGTTGTTCTTCCATTCTGTTTTATCCCAGACTCTTATTTATATGGTAAATATAGATTTGTTTTGTTTTCTTTGCCAAATCTAACTTAGATTTGTTCTCAGATTCTTCTGTAAAAGCAGAGGAGCTAGCATTTATGCGATTGACTGTATGTGAGGCATTGTGTAAGTCACTTGGATGTATTAGACTTACTCACAAGAAGAACCCTGGGAGGAAGTGTGACTGCCCTGTTTATAGATAAGCAGATCGAGGCCAAGTGGTTAGATACTGAGAAGAAAAGAGGCTTGCTGGGCAGAAAGACCTGGGGTAAAGTCCTGGGAGACAACTTCTTAGCCTTGTGACCACGTAAAGGATATGTAATGTTTCTACACCTCAGTTTCTTTATCTGTGAAATGAAGCTGGTAATACCCACCTCTTAAGCGTGGTTTCAGGATTGGAAATAGTTTGTGTAACATGCTCAGCATGTGCCTTGCACATAGTGTGCACTCTAGAAACGATTACGGTTGTTAGGATGGTGATTGCCTTAGGTCACAGTAATGGGACCAGAATTGTTATCGTGCTCTCACCCCCAAATTCTGTGTTTTTCCACCCATTTTCCCTCTTCCTCTACGTTTATGCTTCTGAAACCTGAGAGTCCTCAGTTTCTGAGATGTCTAGTAGGCCACCAGAGGGTTCACAAAACCACAGGTGCATTCAACGCATACTTCTTCCTGAATGAAGTAGCTGTCTCACTGGAAGTTTTTTAAGAAAACTTATTTTCGTATAAAAACAAACACAAAGTAGTTGGCAAGTTTGGCTGGAATTTTAAATATGAAATGGGAGGCTTCAAAAAAATGCCTTGCTTGCAGGGCCCACTTTGGGTTTCACCCCCAGACCGCTTCTGTGGCGGCCTGCAGAGCGGGGCACCGGGGAGAGCCTGTGGCGGCCTGCAGAGCGGGGCACCGGGGAGAGCCTGTGGCGGCCTGCAGAGCGGGGCACCGGGGAGAGCCTGTGGCGGCCTGCAGAGCGGGGCACCGGGGAGAGCCTGTGGCGGCCTGCAGAGCGGGGCACTGGGCAGAGCCTGTGGGGGCCTGCAGAGCGGGGCGCTGGGGAGAGCGCTTTGTCACTATTGTTGCTCTGGCTGCCCTGCGAGGCATGTGGGGCACTCCCTAAGCAGGGATGGAGCCCACACCCCCTGCAGTGGGAGGCAGAGCCTTACTCACTGGACCATGGGGGAACACTTTAAAAGCACCATTCCTTTCGGCTCAGACAATAAAGCGTCTGCCTACAATGCGGGAGACCCGGGTCCGATCCCTGGGTGGGGAAGATCTCCTGGAGGAGGAAATGGCAACCCACTCCAGTGCTCTTGCCCGAAGAATCCCATGGATGGAGGAGCCTGGTGGGCTACAGGCCATGGGGTCGCAAAGAGTCGGACACAACTGAGCGACTTGACTTTCACTTTCTTTCCACCATGGAGATCTTTTGAAACTAATACCTTCAGTTTTTTGTAGCTTATCGGATCCAAAAAGTGGTGCTTAAAACACTTGGGCTTCCCTGGTGGTTCAGTGGTAAAGAATCCACCTGCCAGTAAGGAGACTAGGGAGTTTGATCCCTGGGTCAGGACGATCCCCTGGAGAAGGAAACAGAAACACTCCAGTTTCCTCGCCTGGGAAATCCCATGGACAGAGGAGCCTAGCGGGCTACAGTCAATGGGGTCACGAAGAGTCGGACACGACTGAGCCACTAAACAACAGCAAAACGCTGCGTTACTTTACTGTGAAGCCGTGAGGTGTTGGCACAGTGAGCGCTTGTTCGCCTTCTGCATCCAGAAGCCAGTTTCCTCCCCAAGAAGAAGAGGGAACAGGACGGGCGGAGTCCCAGGGGTGGGCTGGCAACCATCTGTGTTCTCACTTTGATTCTGCAGGACTCTGCCTGCCCTGGTATGGCATCGACAGGACTGGACCATACTTCACTCCTACGTGCACCTGGATGCCGATGAACTGGAAGCCCTACAGATGTGCCCAGGTAGGCAGCAGGCTCCCAGGGGAGGAGAAGCTCAGCTTTAACCAGGGTTGTTGTTTGTTTGGGGGAGGATTTTGTTTTGTTTTAATTTTAGAGCATTTCTAAGGGGAATGTTGCCCTTTCCTGGTACATGAGATAGTAAAAATCTGCCTGCAACATGGGAGACCTGGCTTCAATCCCTGGGTTTGGAAGATTCCCTGGAGGAAGGCATGGCAACCCAGTCCAGTATTCTGGCCTGGAGAATCCCCATGGACCAAGGAGCCTGGCGGGCAGCACTCCATGGGGTTGCAAAGAGTTGGACGCGACCGAGCGACTAAGCACCACATAGCAAGGGGAATGTTGATTATTTAGTATTTCTTTGGTAAATGCAGCCAGTTGTTTTTTCCCTTAAAAAGTTTTTTTAATTAAAAAAATTTGTATACCTGAAACTAATAAAACGTTGTAAATCAACTATAGTCAAAATTATAAAATTAAAAGACATGGATAAAATACACAAAATCACCTAAAAGTTACCACCATTTTCATTTTCCTTTTTATGGAGTGGGGCATGTTTCAAGACTTGTGGGATCTTAGTTCTCTGAGCAGGGATTGAACCTGGACCCCCTGCAGTAGAAGCATAGCCTTAGCCACTGGACTGGGGAGTCTCCCCTCATGGTATCTTTGGATGAATAGAAATCTTAATGTGTTGGGATGTTTTTAGACTTAACGATTTTATCTTTTATATTTTAAGAACATTTCTATCCCAATGGCAGAAAGATATTCTCCTATATTTTCTTGTAAAATTTTCTAGTTTTTTCTTCCCCATTTAAGCCTTTAATCTACCTGTAATTACTATTTTTGTAGGTAGGATATGAGTTTCACTATTTCAGTTTTTTCCATCTGGATAGCAACTTGGCTCAGGAACACTTACTGAATAGTGTCCTCTCTCTCCAGGAATCTGCAGTATCATTTTTTAAAATATTTGATATATGATTTTATATATCATAGAAATCATGGTTTTATGAATCATATTTGATACATGATTTTGGTCATCATATATCACATTTTCTTATACCTGAGGGAATCTTTGTCTGGGTGCTCTGTGGTAGGTTTTTGCTTTTGTTACTGCCGTTGTTTTTTAAATGTCCTCACTTGGTAAAGTAAAATTGGTCCAAAAACGGAGTTTATTTTAATTGTATTGATCTGTGAAATCTAAAGTCAAGGAACCTTTAACACCAGTTCCAAAAGTCTGCTGAGTCTTACTTATTTACTTTCGGCTGTTCCGGATCTTTGCTGCTGCACCCAGGCTTTCTGCAGTTGCAGCGAGCGGGGCGAGCGGGGTTTGCGCTCCAGTTGCGGTGTGCAGGCTTCCCATTGCGGTGGCTTCCCTTGTTGCGACCCATGGGCTCTCGGGCACACAGGCTCCAGCTGTTGCGGCCCACGGGCTTAGTTGTCCCGTGGCGTGTGGAATCTTGCTGGAGTAGGGGTCAAACCCATGTCCCTTGCATCACTGACAGGTGGATTCCTAACCGGTGGACCACCAGGGAAGTCCAGTCTGCTGATTCTTGAGTTGCTTGGGTTCCTCTAGGGTGTATCGTATCTGATCTAAAGTTGGTGACGATGATGCTGTTTCTTCCATGCTATCCCTGAGGAATCTGAGTGTTTGGCTGTGACTTCTTGGCGACAGAGACCTGGGAGGGGACAGTGGTCAAGAGAATCCTTGCTACACGCTGTTTTCTCTGTCATTCTCTTTTAAAGACTTTGTTTTTTATTTGGCCACACAGATAAAGACCTGTGGGATCTTAGTTCTCCAACCAAGGACTGAACCTAGGACCCAGCAGTGGAAGCACCGAGTCCTAACCACTGGACCACCAGGGAATTCCCTCTGTTATTCTTGACCCAAATAGCGACAACTAAAAAGCTGATGCTTTACTTCAGCCTTCTTCCTTGACATAAAATCTAATTTTGGGACATTCTGAGGGGTGTGTGAGTTTCTTCAGACAGCTGGCAATAATGTCACCTTAAGAAATACCACGGATACAGCTTAAATGCCCTGGATAAGTAACGCAGAGAAGAGAACAGCGGAGAGCTCTTAGACTCACTCCCGTTTTGGTATGTTCACAGTGTGGTTTCATCCTTCCCCAGTAATGCTGGTCCTCCCTGTAACACAGGTTACATCGCTGGATTTGTGGACTTGGAGGTGAGCAATAGATCAGACTTGTACGACGTGTTTGTGAATCTGGCAGACAGTGAGATCACCATTGCCCCGCTCGCAAAAGGTTAGTTCTCTGTTCTCTGTTGTTGACACTGGATTTATCAAGCCAAGCAGTTGTATTTTTTAGGCTGATTCTCATTGTTTAAATACTAGGTACTCACCTGTTGTGCTGGATGGATTTTTCTGTGTCTAGAACACAACACTCATTCTAGTAGACCTAACAGTTAAGGATACATGTGAGTGCTTATGCTGTGTGATATATATATATTAGTAAGATCAATGGCCTGTTCATCTTGTTTCTCCACTTTTGTGTTTAAACAAAGTGTATTTGTTATCTATTGCTGCATAACAGATGACTGCCAAACATTGTGATTTAAAACACCAAATACTTCTTATCTTAAAGTTTTGGTGGGCAAGAATTTAGGAGGGACTTAGCTAGGAGGTTCTGGCTCAGGGTCTCTCACGAGGATTTAAGCAAGATGTTGCCAGGGCTGCGGTCAAATGAAAGCTCAGCTGGGGCAAAGAGGATCCCTTTCCAAGCTTGCTCACACGGCTGTGGACAGACGGCCTCACCACAGGGGCCCTTCCCTAGCACAGCTTAGTGTCCTCAGCACGTGACTACTGGTCACCCCAACAGTAATTCAAGACAGGGGCCCCAGTGTCTTCTGCAACCTAGTCTGGGAAGTCACATACCTCTGTATTCTATTTGTTTAAGCAGGTTATTAAGGGAAAAGAATTTAGAGTCCACCTCATGAAGGACAAAGTATCAAAGAGTATGTAGCTATCTGTCACTACACAGGGTTGAATATGACTCCTGTGTGGAAAATCTTTTTGAACAATGTCTCAGTAAATGCCAGGGAATGAATATTCTTGGAGGCTAAAGACCTTGCAAGAAGGGTGCTCTAGTGTCATAGGGTCACTTCTGGAAACTAAATCATCCTAAATTACAGCTGCATAAAGTAGAAAAGGTTTGGGTTTTACACATTTTGACCCCAGGATATTGTGAAGTCTTGGTTTTAGATAAGAATTACCGGTAACAGCTTTTGTGTTGTCATTTTATCTTTCTCCTAAAATTGGGAGCAGCTGAATGCTAGCCAGTGAGGGATATTTATTAGCTAGGTTCTGATTATGTGAGGCTTTATCTAGCAACTTTCAATTAATAGAACTAAAACTCATTTTTCTCTTAATTCACTTGGAAATTACAAGCATAATACATATTCATGGTGAAAAATTCAAAATATGGTATCAGGTCTTTAGGAGATGTTGCCTTTTGTAAAGCTGGAGTGACAGAAATCTAGCTGTGGCCAGGGCCACTGAACCTGCTGAAGCGTTAGGACTGGAAAGTGTGGCCGCTCCCTGCTGTGCCCTGCTGCTCTGAATCAGTAAAATGGGCTCATCCCTGTGGAGTCTGTCCCTCTCGAGTGTTAAACATAAACCTCTGTTAACCTTCTTGCTGCAGAAAATAGCAATGTAGATACTGGCTTGGCCACAAAGTTGGTTACAGAAAAACCTGAAGGAACTTTGGTCAGCCCGTAATGACTGTAACTTAGATTGCCGGCTTGGCTCATTCCTAAGGGCCTTTACACCGTGATTGTTGAGATGCTTCTGCAGAACTGACAGGAAGCACTGCTTTTACGATATTCCTGCCCGGAAGATAAATGGGAATTCCCAACTGTGAAGGCGTGGACAGGAAAGTCAGGCTCTTGGCTTACACTCTCAAGCTACACATAGTCACTTTTCATTAGGTTTTTGTCTAGAAAGAAAAAGTTCTTATCAGAATTTTGGTTTGGCGCTGGTGCATTTCCACTTTGGACATGAAGTATATAAATCGTGATCGTGCCTGACCTCCTGTTGTGGCATCATATTTGTGTGTAGTCAGTTCAGTTCAGTCGCTCAGTCGTGTCCGACTCTTTGCGACCCCATGGACCGCAGCACAGCAGGCCTCCCGTCCATCACCAACTCCCGGAGCCTACTCAAACTCATGTCCATGGAGTCAATGATGCCATCTAACCATCTCATCTGTGTGTAGTAACAGGATGGAGATGTGGGCGCTTGTCAATTGTTTTTTCAGAATCCCCTCTGTACAGTCGTTTGGGTTATCATGTAGATGATTATTTTTCATTTTGTAAATGTCTAAATTCTTAATTTCACCAGAGGCCATGACAATGGGCAAACTGCATAAAGAAATTGGTCAGTTAATTGTCCAGTCGGCAGAAGATCCAGAGAAGTCAGACAGCCAAGTAATACAGGTAATGCCTTCATCTTCCCACCAATGGCATCCCCAAAAGTCCCTCTTGGCAGCTGCAGGTTATCTGCTGCCCATGTAGTGAAGTGAGTGGAGAGGCCATGGGCAGCTGCTCAGAGGAGGTCTTCAGGATGGGCCCAATGAAGATGAGCCAGTTGGTCACCAGGCTCCAGGGAGAGACAGATCCAGGGGGCTGCTGCCCACATCAGGCAGTTGTTATGAAGGCCGTAGCCATCGAGGGGCGGCCCGGGCCACAGGTTCGGTGGGCACTTGCCAGCAACCCCTTTCTCTCAGTGCTGGTGGCCCGTCCAGCCGTCGGGAGGGGTGGGCGGGTTTTGTCCTGAGAACCCAGATTCTTGAGACTGTCCTACTAGACAGATGGTCTTTACTCACCCATTCCACCGTCAACATTAGAGCAAAAACAGTATTGGTGAAATGTGTAAATTTGAGTTTTGAATTACAGTGTTTTTCATGGACTAAAAGTGATCCATAGATGGTTTAGTATAATCTGTGACATAGTGCCTGGTATGTATTCAGGATTCAAAAATATCCAAATGAATTAATGATATCAGCAAACCAGGAAATAGACATGGCTTTAATGCGAGCCCTACTGAGTCCTCAGGCACCCAAAGGGAATGTCAGTCGGTAAAGGAGAAGGAAACCCTGTGTGGCGAGTGCTGGGCTGCTCATCCCAGGCAGGAGGGGACTTTGGGAAGAGATTTGTTCTAAAAACAATCGCAGGTTCCTCAAAGAGCCAAACACAGCATGAATACAGATTCAGTAATTCTATATTAAAAATTGAAAACAGGAACTCAAATAGGTATTTATGTACCCGTGTCCATAGTAGCGTTATTCACAATGGCCAAAAGGTGAAAACAGCCTAGGTGCTCATCAGTGGATGGATGGATAAGCAAAATGTAGTGTGTACATCTGGTGGAATGTTATTCAGCCTTAAAATGAAGCGCTGACTTGTGCTAGAGCATGCATGAGCCTTGAAAACATGCTGAGTGAAATACGCCAGTCACAAAAGGACAAATGTTTTGATTCCACTAGTACTTATTAATAGAATAGGCAGGTTCATAGAGGCAGAAGTACAATGGTGATTGCCAGGGCCTGGGGGAGCGGGTGTGGGGTTATTGTTTAATGTGCAGAGTTTTGGTTTAGGATGATGAAAAAGTTTGGGAATGGGTAGTGGTGATGGTTGCATAATGTGATGAAAGTACTTAAAATGCCACTGAGTTGTGCTCTTTAAAAAAAAAGATTAAAATATTCCCCCCACTCCCACCACCGCTGCTGTGCAAAGTTAGCCATGACATTTATTCTTTGTTGTTTTAAATTTGTTGCATTTTTTATAATTTACAAATAAAATTATTCTGATTGATAAAAAATAGCAGGAAAATTTCTGGAGAGCTATTCAAATTTTTGGACACTAGCATATTGTATATTTTCCTATTCTATTAAAGGATATCTCCCTAAAAACAAAAGAAATCTTCACCAACCTGGCTCCATTTTCAGAAGTTTCGGATGATGGAGAAAAGCGAGTGCTCAATTATGAGGCACTAAAGCAAAGACGATTTCCACCAGCCACGGAAAACTTCCTCTACCATCTAGCAGCCGCGGAGCAAATGCTGAAAATCTGACGGTGGGACAGAATGTATCACTGATGACTGATCTAAAGCCCTAGCACCATGATTATCCCTTAACTATGTAAAATACTGGAAACACCAAGAAAATGTTATATTTTTAATGTTTTATTTGAAAGCATTGTAATTTGACCTGAAAAAGCACTGAAACACACATGAAAACACTTCTGATTTCCTATCTGATTAATTTCATGCCTACTCTCAATGTTTACAAAGTGCTGTAACCACCTATCTATGTAACTCTATAAAAGCCGTCATCCCGGGGTAAGAGCAGAGCAGCTCTGTCAAGTTCTCCTGCAAATCGCAGCAAATCTGAAGGCCTTCATTATTGCAAGTTCCAGTTTATCTCATTGTGTAACCACAAACTAACGGTTTATTTTCAGAAAGCTGCCTGAAATTTTGCTTTGAATTCTTCTAGGAAGAACTTTAATTCCTCATGAGGAACTCTACTTTCTGAGCCAAACTACTAAGTTCTCTGCAGAGCCGTCTAGAAGATCATTCAAAAGACCCTGCAGTTGCACTTTCTTGTAAAAGAAATTTTTTTTTTCTTAGCCTTTGAATATTTTGCCTATATTACAAGGGTTTTGCCTAGATTTTATACTTGAGTAGACAACTTTAATAATCCATATTTATACTGCCGCAGAGGTAAGCATTTGGCAAATTTAAGCCATGAGTACTCTTTAATTAACCTAGTTGCTAGCAATATTCTTTTGAAAAAAGAGGCCAGTCCTTATGTAGTAGCATACGAGAAGCAGCCCATTTTGAATATAAATGTCTGTCTGACTGAAACAGCAACCTTACATAGTTGGTGAGGGAGTGTGAGAATTAACTTCTTGTAAAGGCCAAAACCAGAGAATGTCTTCAATGTCAGTAAAAACAATTTGGCCACATATGAAGGTATCCATTCTCGTTTAGTTAGGTACCTTTTTCATAATTGGAGACCTAAAAATTGCAAAATAAGCATGGGGGTCAAAATTACGTTCTTCTTACATGTATTCATATTAATTATGACAGGTTATTTTTTTCACTCAGTACTCTTGTCCTCAGAAATCTTAACCAGAAAAATGTTTGCAGAAAAACTTGTCTTTATTGGATCTTTGATTTATCCTGGGTGGAGACATTTGTTAAGGGAAAAAATTTTAAAACAGCCCCTTCTTGGTTGGTGTCAGGGGAGGATCTGAAGTGAAGTGATGTTTACTGGGGCAAACAATTGAAAATTAAATCTGCACTTTATGAAAATGAATACTAACGTCTTTTTCACCCTCATTTTTAAAAATGTATTACTATATTCGCTCATGATCAAAGTTGTTGAAATGACAAATTTATGATACAGAAATAAAGTGAAATATTTTGATATTCAGTACTTTTAGGCATGAATTGTGCCCTTTCTCCCCACTCCAACCAAACGAAAGAAAAAACCCTCTCTGTCAAATGCGGACCCTCTGGGGATTATCTGAAGACCTATATGAGTGTTCAAGCAGTCTGGCTCCTTCCACGCCTGCCTTGGCCCTTCTTTCCTTACCTGGTCCTCCTCCACACCCCGTTCCTGGAGCTGACTGTAAGGTCCAAGTGTCAGCTTTGAAAAGATGTCTTCACATTACTACTGTATCGTCGATCAGTGGCTAAATCTTCACTTGGAGCCTTTGCACATTTGTCATTTTGTTTAGGAGAAACGTGTGGCTGCATGGAGCTGACTGGTGGATCATTTTGACTGGTTTTGTCCTTGTAGGCTGTGGTGAAACACCTTTCACCAAATTTGGAGATAACTGTCGTTGTGGCCTAGGGAAAACTGAAAGCCACAGGTGCGTTGTGTGTTTTTGTTTAAGATTTATTTTTTTGGCTGTGGTGAGTTCATCTCTGCGTGCAGGCTTTCTAGTCTTCATCACTGAGGCAGGCTTTCTAGTCTTCATCACTGAGGCAGGCCTTCCCTAGTTGCGCTGAGCGGTGGCCGCTCTTCATTGCAGCGTGCGGGCTTCTCACTGCGGTGACTTGTGGAGCATGGGCTGGTAGGGCTCACAGGCTTCAGTAGTTTCAGCTTCCGGGCTCCAGAGCACAGGCTCAGTAGTTGTACAGCACGGGCTTAGTTGCTTCACAGCCTGTGGGAACTTCCCAGACCAGAGATGAAACCGGTGTCCCCTTGCAAGGCAGATTCTTAACCACTGGACCCCCAGGGAAGCCCCACAGGTGTGTTCTGAGATGACTTGGGGCAGGGTGTGTTAGAAACATCCTCCACCCAGAACACAAACATGGCTGCCTACTCTACACTGTGCCCTGCGTATCGTATCCTGGGGCTTCCTTGATGCCCACAACAACGGTTCTTACTCTCAAGATGCACCATCTGTGGGAGCATAGGGTCAGCAAACAGGCCACAGCATGGCCGTGTAGCAAGTGCTAGGCGAGACCTGAGCCCTATGGGAGCACACTGGAGGGGCACCTAATTCAGTCCTGTGAATCCAGGAAGGCTTCCTGGAGGAAAGTGATTGCCGTCTAAGTCAGACTTGAAGCCCAGGGAGAGGTTAACCTGGAACAGAGGGAACAGCGTGTGGGAAGGCTCAGATGGACGTCAGTCCAGAGTAAGGAGCGGGAGTGGCAGTCTTCTGCCTGCCGTGGCAAGGAATTTGGACTTGATCCCGGTGTACTGGGAAGCCATTTAAGGCTTTGAAGCAGGTGTGGTTTAGAAGAGCAGGCTAGAAATGGATTGATGAGCAGCACCAGCAGGGGATGCTGTTGGACTGAGCCATGGTGGTGCAGCCACAGGGCTGAGTTCTAGTGGCTTAACATTATTGGCTGCTGAGTCTACTGAATGGGGTGGGGGGAGGAGGGGAGTACGGGGTGATGCCAGTGGTCCTGACTAAGCCGGTAAGCGGCAGTGCCATTTCCTGAGACCGGGAGGGCAGGATGCTCCCACATGTATGTCCGGATGGCAAAGTGTAGCGGACAGCTGGACGTGCGCCTGTTGCTCAGGGCAGAGCCAGCCCCATGACAGGCCTGCCCAGTGGGCAGTGGCCGTGTCGACAGCACTCGGGGCACGGATGACGGCAGCCTCAGCAGTGGAAGGTGGGGTGGAAAGACTGAGGGCAGAAACTCTTTGAAAAACTTTGGCTGCACAGAGGGGTGTTTGTTTTTTCATGAGCCAGGTGACTCATGCCGTTGAAATGCCCTGGGAAGAAGCAGAGGAGGGAGGCTGGAGCCAGAGGGGGCAGTGAAGGCTGCAGAGCCAGGCCCCGAGGAACCCGGCAGGGTTGGTCAGGCCCAAGCCTAGGGCACCGCTGATCACGCAGGGAGGAGGGGAGGCTGGGCGTGGGTGGACGGAGGTCAGCAGGCTTCGTGCCAGGAGGCCGATAGCCTCGGCTTTCACCGTGGAGGGCGAGAATGAGTCATCTGTCAGGGAGGAGAAATAAGGAGCTGGGTAGCAGCTGGCAAAGGTTTTAAGCAGCTGTCCAAACAGGGGTAAGCTGAGAAGGGAAACACCATTGCTTTGGGGGTGGAAGGCGTTCACCCACGCCACACCATTGTACATGGAGGTGGGCTAGCAGTTTAATGCCTGTGCTTTGGGCACGTGGACCTTTCTCCTTCGTTTTCAAATACTCAACTCTAGACAAGTTTATTGGTAATTTCACAGTATCCTTTCACAGGCTGACAAACAAATAGAAAACTGAATCTTACATCACGCACACATCCCTTTAGCAATCGCACGTGGTGGGTCAGACAGGACAGCCCCCGTTTCTCTTCTTCCATCCAAGCCTGTTTAACCCGAGGCAGGACCAGTCTCGGCCGGTGTCATCGTAAACCATCCTGTCGGCACAGACACCTCTGGGGTTTCCAGGACACTTCTGGCAGGGTTCTTAAAACTGAAACCTTAGAGGAAGGTTTTCACGCAGGAACCAACCAAATGCAGCTAAAACGCACACCTACACCCCTCTGTTATAGAAGAGTTCTGTTTCTTCGGTTGCTGACTGAATTTCCTTTTCAAGCTCACTGCACTGTATCTAAAAAAACAAAGTTAAATTCTTAATATGCATATTCAGGTTTTTTGCCTTAGAATTTTTTTCAGGAGTTCCCAGTGCTCTAGTGGTTAGGATGTTAGGATTTGGAGCTTTCACTGCCAAGGGCCCCCAGGTTCAATCCCCGGTCGGGGAAGCAAGATCCTGCAAGCCACGTAGTATAGCAAAAAAAAAAAAAGTTCAGAAAGCATCTGTTTAAGTTCAAGCTTTTCAGTGATGTCTAAAAAAAAATTGACCTGGAATTTACTGGCAGTTCAGTGGTTAGGACTCCATGTAGTCACTGCTGAGGGCCTGGGTCAGGGAACTAAAATCCCACACACTGTGAGGCTTGCAGGATCTTAGCTCCCTGATCAAGGGCTGAGCCTGGGCCCCTTGCATTGCAAGTTCAGAGTCCTAACTACTAGACCATCGGGAAAGTCCCTTAAAAACTTTCTTATGGAAAATTTCAAATATAAACAAATGCTGCAGCTCACACAATGTCTGAGGAGGTACCCTGGGCCAGGCCCTGGCAGAACCTCTTAGCCCCACACTCTATCTGCAAGCCACCCCAGGCAGGACAGGACCACCATTCAGCCACCTGATGCCCACCTTGGATCAACAAGCTATTTTAAATGTCCAACAAATGCCAAGTCTTGCTTGGTGGGGGTTGGGGGTTGGAGGTCGGGGGTGGTGATGGTGACAGCAGCAAGCATTTCAGCCAAGAAATGCCGGAAATCGATATCTACTACATCAGTAATTTCCTTGCTATCAGCAACAAGCCTTTGCAGAGGTATTATGACCTCCATCTGTCTTTAATAGAAACTAAGCCTCAGAGAGTTTAAGCAGATTGACCATGGTCATGGATGAGCTGGGACTCTGAGTCCAGGCAGTCTGACTCATCACAGATTATAATATATCCTGCTCTATAGAGCAGCAGGGGCTTCCCAGGTGGTACTAGTGGTAAAGATTCCAAGTGGTAAAGAATCTACCTGCCAATGCAGGAGATAGTCAGGTTCGATCCTTGGGTCAGGAAGATTCCCCTGGAATAGGAAATGGCAACCCACTCCAGTATTCTTGCCTGGGAAATCCCATAGACAGGGAAGCCTGGTGGGCTACAGTCCATGGGGCTGCAAAGATTTGGACATGACTAAGCACCCACAGAACAGGTGTTACTGGCTGCACATGAGCATTTAAGATTAAACTAGGTTAAAAATTCAGTCCCTCAGTCATATTAGCCATGTTTCCAGTGCTCAACAGCCAGCTGTGATGAGGGTCTATACATACTTGACAACACGTACACAATGTTTCCATCATTGCAGAAAGTCCCACGGGACGGGCCATCTTATAGTATCTCATGAAGCTTTAAACTGTCTCAAAGTTTTTTTTTTGAATGTCCCAGAAAAACACTTCGATACACAGTTAAGAAAAACAGAATCCAAAACTGTGCAAGTCATCTGCAGGGTGGGATTATGCGTAAATGATGTTATTTTTGTTTTATTCCTCTGTAAACTTGGCCTGATTTTCAGAGAATGAGTTATCTCACTCTGATTATGAGAAGAGAGACTTTTTTTTTTAGAAGGAAGTTGAAGTGGGACACTTACCCGTCCAATCTGTGGGAAGACACTAAAGGAAACTGGCACCATCAATCCCATGACGAGGATAGTACAAGAAAGCTTCAGGGTCCACAGTGACCACGGATTCTGCAGGAAAAACTGGGTCCTGTAAGAAAAACGTACCAGGGCTTTTTAATTTAATTTAAAAAATTTTAAAAGATGGTTTAAATTTTTATTTTTTTGGTCTCACCACACAGCATGTAGGGTCTCAGCTCCCCATCCTGGGACTGAACCCAGGCCACCTGCCAGGGAAGCCTGGACTTACCCACTGGGCTACCAGGGATGTCCCTTCAGGGCGTTTTTAGAGGCCTGCCCTGTGCTCAAATGGCAGGCAATTGTTCTGTGAGCAGCCGCAGGCCCAGCCTCCATTCCTAATCCCCCCGCAACAGGTGATAGCAGCAGCTGCACAGATGGGGGGCTCTCTACATGTCAGGCCCGGGTCAAGCACTTCACATGCATTTGCTCACCTGCTATCCCCTGACCCTATGAAGTCTGTGTTATCATCATCTCCTTCACACCAACAAGAGGATGCAGCCACCGGCCGGGTAAGGACCTTGTCTAACATCTTCAAATTCTCAAAAGTTGACAGGTCAGATTCTAGGACCTCCGCCCTCCTCCCCTGGACTGTGGCATTCTGACCCTGACCGCTGAGACTGTGGGAAGAAGGTGCAAGAAGCCCAGCCTGGGAAGTCAAGAGACCTGGGGTCCTGGAGTCCTGGGGTCCAGCTAGGGCTCAGCTACTGACAGACCCTGTGCCCTCCGGTAAGTCGCCTTCCCCTTCCGAGCCTTGAGATTTTTCAGAGGCAAAAATGAAAGGGTTGAGCCAGAAGGGCCACCGCAGCCAGTCTGCCTTGGATACTGTCATGGGTATCCCTTCCAGGCAGCCCCAAGGCCCACCTGGAAGTGCAGACCATCTCTCCCCATCAGGCAGGTGGTACCACTGTGCAGGCCTTGCAGGATGAACCTAGAGATCCCAGCTTTCCCAGAATCCCCCACACTGAGGTCAGCCAGAGAAGAGCAGGGGGACCCAACCCAGCAGAAGTCCCCACAGCCACCCAGATGGATCGATCACGGGAAGTAAGAGTTGGACAGAACACTGCTGGTTCCTGAAACGCACTCCTTGTGTGGCCCAAGCAGAGGCTTCCTAGCTCAGCAGCCCAGACAGAGCAGGCTGGGCCAGCACCGGGCAGGTGACCCCTCCTGGACCAACAGAATCCTTTCCCAGGAGTTTGTGAACTGCGTAGAAGACAACCCCTGCCCCCAACCCCCCGAGGTTTGCTGTGTTTTTCTCTCTCATCCAGACACTGTGAGGACTTCCTTAGTGATCTAGTGATTAAGGGGCCTCCTGGGGGCGCTAGTCCTAAAGAATCCACCTGCCAATACAGGTTAGACATGAGAGACGGGTTCAGTCCTTGGGTTGGGAAGATCCCCTGGTGGAGGGCATGGCAACCCACTCCAGTACTCCGCCTTCTAATGCAGGGGGTGTGGGTTTGATCCCTGGTTGGGTAATTAAGGTCCCACATGCTGTGGGGTATGGCCAAAAATTAAAAAAAAAAAAGACACTGAAGGATACGAGCTGGGAGGTGGCCACAGTCACGCGTCAACATGAAGAAGCCCATGCACAGAGGGAAAGGAGGGGGAAAACACCCACAAAGGAGAAGAGAGGGCTGTCCTGCACAAGAGTTTTGATCCGATGTCGCAGGCCACTCCCCCTGCCCTGTTGGTATCTAAACCAACGCCTCTCCTCCTGTCCTAAGCTACTTCCTGCAAGTGGGGACTCTCACACTAGCTGACCCCAGGCTTTCCTCCTAACAGGCCATGGCAGGGACTTCCCTGGTTGTCTAGCAGTTAGATGCAGTGCTCCTAATGCAGGGGACCTGGGTTTGATCCGTGGTTGAGGAATTAGATCCACAAGCCACAGCCAAAAGATCCTGCATGCCACAAGTAAGAGCTGGCACAGCCAAGTGAATAAATATTAAAATGAATAAATAAAGGAATGGCAGTCAACTGATTCTGGGCCACTTAAGCTAATTTAGCACATGCTTGGAATGAAGAGGGGAAAGAGACTTGAGCAACATCCATAGCACATGAGAGCTGGGAAAGAAAAGTGAAAAAGCGAAAGTGTTAGTCACTCAGTCATATCTGACTCTGTGACCCCATGGACTGTAGCCTGCCAGGCTCTTCTGTTCTGGAATTCTCCAGGCAAGAATACTGAGGTGAGTTGTCAGGCCCTTCTCCAGGGCCTGCAAATCCTCCAAACTCATCTTTCTATCAACAGAAATGACGAATCGAGCCTCAGCAGGTGCAGGGACACACCCAAGGAGTAGATGTAACTGAGGACAGAGCCTGGGGGAGAGTCCAGGTTTGTTGGAATGTGCACATCAGGATTTCCAGACTTGCCCTAAATCAATCCTACTATCTTAATGGTGATGAAGACTGTTTAGAAGGAAGATTCCTAGAGCACCTTCCCATCCTGCTCATCAGGTTCAGTATTTGACAGATTTTATACGATTTTGATGGTCAACATGTTTGTTCCTTCCTGGGGATATAAGCATACCTCTTACCTTTTAAAAAAGTGTGCGAAGACTTCAGGGATAAACGCAGAGGTCCCAAACAGCACAACTCTGGATGTTGCTGTATCTTTAACAGCCTAGAGGAAATGAAAAGAAAGCAGCTTAGCACATGGAGTGGGACGATTTTCAGGGATCTTGCAACTCATGACAGAGACTGGCAAGCTGCCGTTCTTCCCTCTCTGCACATGCAAAGAGCTGGAAGCAGCGCTTGACCTGCACATGTACCGAAGACGCGTGGAGTTGGTGCCTGGAGTGATCAGAGATGAGATTAACCTATCCCTGACTCCATAATGGTCTCCATCCCTCCCAGCAGCCACACCAAATAAAACATTAAGTACAAGCAGAAGCAGCTGACAGACAAATCCTTATTAGAACCAAGTGGCAGTCCTTTTGCTGGAAAAGATTGATTTGCCACTGAGGACATCTCCACGTTTTTCTTTCAGTCCAGGGCTCTGCACACCAACCTTCTTCTCCTGAACCGCCCCCAGTTAATCCCACTCCTTCCAGTAGGGGAAGCCCAGCTCCAACGCGGCATGGCATCATGTCCGTATGTAACACGCATGAGTTTGCCTGCATGCACTCATCTTTTGCTTGTGTGATGAACAACGTGTTATAAAATTTTATTTTGCATAAACATGTATGTATAGTCTATACCGTGTTGCCATCTTTTCTATAATATACGTTACTCTCTATATTGAACCTTTAAACATATCACCGACAGTACAGGTTATATGCACAAAATCAGGTGTATTCAAGGGCAACATCAGAGATGTTCAAGGGAAATTTTGACTATAGATGACACTTGCATTGGAACGTCAGAACCCAACCCCTGGGTACACGCTCAGTGCAAGACAGACAGGCAGTCTGCCCACTCTGCCCTCCCCTGAAATCTGTCCTGTGCACTTCTGGCCTCCTATGACCCTGTGGCTACAGCCCATTGTCCAGGCTTCTCTGCTGTGGCCCACTTGCCTGTTTTCTGCCTAGGACACTAATGCTCAGCTCATCTGATCCCTGCAGGATGCCCTTTCCCCGACGAGGACAGAGGGCTGCAAGGAGGGTGGCTTTTAAAAATAGCCTTTCAGGAATATAAGATAAAAGTCACTCGACTCCAAGAAGAAAAGAGTGGTGACTGAGGCTGGTGTGTTTCGGCGTCAGCAGGGCAAGGCCAGCCTCTCTCCATTTGTCTTGTGTGGAAGGAAAGACATTCCAAACCAGACGCCAGTCATGAGGAGACACTGTGAGATGGCCTGCAACTGAGTACCCAACACAGCCAGTCAAAGGAAAACAGCGTGGACTAGGCTCCTGAAATCTGACCAAAGGTGCCCTATTACAATCAGATATTGCTGGCTACGCAGTTTCTGAAATTTTAGCTGAAGAAAAGAACCCTTCCGTGACAGGGAAGTGATGAAAGAATGATTGAGCTTACGCACGGTCACAGACACTTTATTCTTAAGAGGAAGATCAGCTTTTTTAAGTAGATCATCAAACCTTTCTTTCACCCTAAATTGGCTGTGTTGTAAACAAGGAAGCTCCTCTCAATAAGATGGGCTAGATAACTGGGTAGCTAGCCGGGCCTGAGGCTCCCTCCCAGCCCCTGGAGAGAAGCGATGCTGACCGGTGAGGGGGTGGGTCTCCAGAGCCCAGCAGAGCACCCGAGAGGTGGGAGATGCTGAAGAACAACTTGTGGATTAAGCATTTGCTCTCGTGCTTCTCACCGTGCCCTGCAGTTAAAATTCAGTTGAAAAATGCCAACACACATCCACACACAGAGTTGTACACAAGTTGTCAGAGCGGCATCGGGGCAACAGCCACAAATTGGACACAATCCAAATGTCCATCACCTGAGGAGCAGACAAGACGTGGTACAGCCACACGGCAGAGGACTGCTCGGCAATAAAAAGCCACGCGCTACCAATGCATTAAAAGATGGTGAACCTCGAAGTCCAAGAGGCCAGACACAAAAACACTGTGATTCACTTGCACGGAACTTCTAGAAAAGGTAAAACAATGACGACATAAAGCAGATCAGTGTTTCCCTGGGGCTGGGGCTGGGAGGGGGACTGACTGAAATGGGCACCCGACGAAATTTTCAGGGGATGAAAGTGTTCTAAAAGTGGACTGTGGCGGGACTTCCCTGGTGGTCCAAGGGCTAAGACTCTGTGCTCCCAGTCTTGGTCACTCCCTGGTCAAGGAACTAGATCCCACCAGCTGCAACTAAGAGTTTCTGCATGCCACAACTAAGACCCAGTACAGCCAAATAGTAAAAATTGAAATAATAATAAAATAGATCTCGATATATATTTGGGTTCTCTGGTAGCTCAGCTGGTAAAGAATCCAACTGCAATGCAGGAGATCCCAGTTCGATTCCTGGGTTGGGAAGATCCACTGCTGAAGGTGGCACTAGTGGTAAGCTGCCAAGGCAGCAGACAGAGGAGACGTGGGTTCAATCCCTGGCTCGGGAAGATCCTCTGGAAGAGGAGGGCGTGGCAGCCGACTCCAGCTCTTGCTGGAGAATCCCACAGACAGAGGAGTCTGGTGGGCTACAGTCCATAGGGTTCCAAAAGAGTCAGATAGGACTGAAGTGACTTAGCACCGCACACACTTAATGTATTTATATAGATGACTGATAGATGGTCAGATATTCTATTGGTTCTGTTTCTCTGGAGAACCCAGATACCATTTAAACATCAGAGTGCAAATGTAAGCTCTCTCTGAGCATCATGAGAAAAGACAGATCAGAAAAGGCTGAAGGGAGATGTGAATTTGCTACCAGCTCTCAGACTGACTATTACATTCTTTGCCCCAAAGGCAGGCAGCTTACAGCTCCAAGGTGTGCGTCCCCTACCTTTGTCCCGGCTTTTCTGGAATAACCTATGACATTGCCTTCCTTGTCCATGACCTCGATCCCACGCATGGGCTCCAAACTTCGGGAGGCGATCACATTCATCCCACTGAGCTGGGCTGTGGGCGTAAAGAAGGAAACAGAGAGATGAGTGAGGGTCCAGTGAAGGGATGTGTTTTCGAGGTCACGCCTCTTTCTTTGATGGATGTGCTTTGCTGATCCATGGGTGGTCATCTGACACATACGAAGTCAGCTCTCTCCTGGGCTGTAGAGTCGGGGTCAGAACTGCTGGCCTCTCAGTCTTGGATCCTGACTACAACCCAGCCCCAGGTCCCGACACCCTTGATGGGCTTCCCAGAAAAACCCCGGGGCCCTTTAAATATGCCTGCCTTCTTTGCTGAAGCTGGCTTGACCTAGTTTCTATAACATAATTTCCCAGATTTTACCACTGACCTAATTCTGCCAACTCTTCAAGCTGCTTTGATTTCCAAGCCCAAATGCTGAGTGTGAATTGCTGAACTTGCAGGCTGGCAAATTTAAAACAGTTGGTTGATATCTCTGTCCCTCCCTTGGAGTCAGACCACTGGTTTGAATCCCCAAGACTACTAATTCCTCCCTGTGTAACCCTAGAAAATCTCCCTAACCACCCCTTGCCTCAGTCTCCTTATCTGTAAATGGGGATAATATTACCTGCCCCTAAGTTGTTGTCAAGATTCAGTGAAATAATGTATGGACAAGGCTTGTACAGTCTTTACAAAAAGATGGAGACATACAGAATGGACATCAGAGAGGGGTGGGGAGGGGGGACGAACTGGGAGACTGGGATTGCTGTATATACACTACCATGTGTAAAACCGATAGCTAGGGGGAAGCTGCTGCACAGCACAGGAGCTTAGCTCAGCACTCTGAGATGACCTGGAGGGGTGGTGGGAAGGAGGTTCAGGACGGAGCATAAATGTGTATACACACACACACATACATATAGCTGATTCACTTTGCTATACAGCAGAAACTAATAACATTGTAAAGCAATTATATTTCAATAAAAATTTTAAAAAATAATATTAATTGGAGTATAGTTAATATTTATTATAAATATAAATAAATAAAATGTAATTTTGTGTTTCCAGGTTTGTGTTCATCCTTTGACAACTCAAGGGGTATCTACAGAGAAAGTGTCATTTCTCAAACCAAAGATCCTCATCTGGACCTGGGGACACCAGGAAGCTGTAAATGGTGGCTCTCACCAGCTTCCATGAGGCCCAGGGACTGGGGTATCCCTGAAGATGGAGGCAGGCTCCTGCTTACCGAGAATGATGCCAGGAATGACGTTTCTGCTCAGAATGCTACTCATTGAAAGCCTTACTTGGAGCAAACGAGGGAATAACTAGAAAATGAGAGAGACAAATCATTATTGCATGGGACCAGCAGTGAGCTAGTGTCGACTTAGTTCCTATTACAGGGCAGGACCCTGCAAGTGTCTCCTCATGTTTCTTCTTTTAATTCCTGCAACACTGAAGTGTTCTCCCTGATCATCAGAGGAACGCTTGGAGACTTAGGCTACAGAACGTGTCCAGAGTCACTAAGATGTTAAGGATTTGAGCCAAGATGTGACCCATGCTCACCAGACTCTGAAGTCTACATTTTCACTCATTACAGTATCCTGACATTGAAAGCAACGCACAATTTGTAAAACATGTTTGCAAACATGACATTATTCGTTTTTTGGTTGCACAGCACTGCATATGGGATTTTAGTTCCCTGACCAGGGATCAAACCTATACCCCCTGCAGTGGAAGTTCAGAGTCTTAACCACTGGACCACCAGTGAAGTCCCCTGAATTAATTTTTTAAAGAAAGATAACAGTACTGAGTCCATGCCTAGAAACTTAGGGGAAAAAAAAAAATCACATAATTTGGGGGTTACAGGATTACAGGTAACTTTGATATTCTTCATGTCTTAATCGTACTTTCTAAATTCAGTTAGAATGTGACATTTTGATTCTGAGGAGTAAAAGATTTGACACATTTAAAAAATACATACACCCAAAAAAGTTGAAGACACAATCACTCCTGCTCCTAGTAATAAGCTCTCATATGCACGACGATCCTAGGGAAAAACAAAGGTTCTTATTTAGCAAATAGCACAGTTTTACCCAGGAAAGATAATTCCAACAAACACACAAAATCGTCAAAAGAAAGACTGTGGAACTGCATGGCCTCTGGGCTTCGTAATACTCACATAGCTTGCATTTCCATTGACGATGTTGAAGACGGTACTGTAGGTGTAGAAGGAAGCCTACAGGAAGACAGAGGTGAACAGGTCACATTGTGGTTTCAAGTGCAACAAATTCAATGATTCTGAAATAGAATTGCTACCTGAGGTAAAATCATGGACTTCAGACTTTTCACTGGCAGCATTGACAGAAACAGCTGTAAAGAAAATAAAGCAGATATAGACTACTATATATAAAATAAACAAGGACCTACTGTGTAGTACAGGGAACTATACCCAAGAGCTTGTAATAACCTACAATGGAAAAGCATCTGAAAAAGAATACATATATAATGAATCACTCTGCTGTAAACCTGAAACACTGTAAATGAAGTATACCTCAATCAAAGAAAATAAAGCAGGCTGAGAGTGTCCTGGGGTTGGGGAGGGAAGGCTTGTGGTACACAGAATCTCCCCAGGGAGATGCAGAATAGTCCCCAAGAGTGGGGCAAGAAGCAGAAGATGTGGGTGCTGGGGGCAGGTGGCCAGTGGCCAGGTGGTGTTGGATGGGCCCCATGGGCAGTGAGAGTCCGGAGGGGGCCTCACAGTGGTCCCTGTCTCCAGACGTGCAATCGAGCAGGGTGGCTGAGAAGCACCATTTTAATTTATTTTAAATTAAATTTGCAGGTGGCAGAGGAGTGCTTAGTAAGCACGCCTCATGAGAGCCAAGGTGGGCAGCCTCACTGGGGTGATTCCGGGTCCCAGGGGAGGGCCTGCCTGATTGGGTCGGGGGGAGCTTGGGGAGAGGAGGCGACAGCCAGTGACATGGGCCTGTGCCACAGAGTCTGTCCTAACTCATCAACCTCCCCCTTAGCGCTTGGCACATGGTTGGTATTCAAAGAAAGGGTTACCTTGTGACATTGTGTATCCTCAACAGGCTCTGATGCCCGGGGGGATAAGTAGGGGTGGGGTGTGGACAACGGTCAGAGGTGAGAGGTCCTAACCATCCATCAGGAGTCACGGGACAGGGTCCCAGAGCTTAGGAGATGGATGGACATCCTCCTGACCCCTTGGCTTCTTAGTGGTGAGTGGCAGCTTACTCACCGTGGGCGCCGTGAAAGGCAGGAGAGCTGGCGAAAAAGACAAGAGGGTCAGTGACAGCAGAGAGGGTGGAAAACCACCCACCCTTAAGCCTTTTCTCAGGCACGGGAGTCAAAAGATATTTTTTATGCACTTTTCTTTCTAATAAAAGTAATAACTACCTCAGAGAAGGCAATGGCACCCCATTCCAGTACCCCTGCCTGGAAAATCCCACGGACAGAGGAGCCTGGTGGGCTGCAGTCCATGGGGTCGAAAAGAGGCGAACACGACTGAGCGACTTCACTTCCACTTTTCACTTTCATGCATTGGAGAAGGAAATGACAACCCACTCCCGTGTTCTTGCCTGGAGAATCCCAGAGACGAGGGAGCCTGGTGGGCTGCCGTCTATGGGGTCACACAGAGTCGGACACGACTGAAGTGACGTAGTAGCAGCAAAAGATAAAACTTAAAACCAGCACAGCAGAGGAAGACCTGGCCAGGCTTTCTCTCATTGAGGGTAAGTGGTCACTTGTTGCAAGTCTTTGTTCATCCTTCCAGGTGAAACTTCCCTGGTGGCTCAGACAGTAAAGCATCTGCCTGCAGTGCAGGAGACCTGGGTTCGATCCCTGGGTTGGGAAGATCCTCTTGAGAAGGAAATGGCAACCCACTCCAGTATTCTTGCCTGGAAAATTCCATGGACTGAGGAGCCTGGTGGGCTATACAGTCCACGGGGTCACAAAGAGTTGGACACGACTGAGTGATACGGATTGGATTGTGACACTGTGACTTACAATAAGACATATGTATTTGGTCTTCACCCCTATTCCTGGCACAGAGATCCTAAAACCCTTGAAATTTCCTAAGTGAGAAGGGGGGACAGAGGTGAAAGGAATGTCTCTCTCTCTCTTTTTTTTTTTTAAATTTATTTGGCTGCACCAGGTCTTAGCTGTGGCACGCAGGATCTAGTTCCCTGGTCAAGGATCGAACCTAGGCCCCCTGCGTTGAGAGCATGGAGTCTTAGCCACTGGACCTAGTGCCTCTTATTCTTCAAAGCAAGCCCCTTTCAACCACACCTGAGATAACATCAATACGGTGACTTTGGGAAAGCACCCAAGGATGGGGCTGGTTGCCAGGGGAACCAACCACATGACTTGGCGGGAAGCAAGGCTTTCTAAAGGTACAAACAACTTGTGAAAATTAGAATCAACTCACCTGCGGGTCGAAAAGGACCAGGAATTAGTCTGCTATTGTCAGGATGCACTGTGGACTTCAGAAGGGTAAACACAAAGGTGAGTCTGATGTTTGGTTTTGTTATTTTAGGCTAAAAATTAGGATGAGGCTGAAACTTACAAGACTTCTCTTCCAAGCTTCTTGTATCTAAAAAGAGAAAGAGCAAGCAATAGCTTATAAAGGTGGCCCGGCAGCCAAAATAGCTCCTCTCCAGTTTCATTTCTGGTACCACCTTTGCTCCACCTTTCAGAAAGTGGAGGGTGAACTGTTTTCTACCAAGGGGGTCAGAGCAGATCAAAACAAGTAAATCAAATGAATGAACTAACAAGAAGCAAAAATAAGAGCCACATAAAAATGACCAAAACATTAAAAAGCCCCCCAAGTCTGTGACCTTGGAGAGGCCAACATCTAACCCGCCCCTTGGGAGAGTCCCTGAATGCAGCCAGCCTCCCCTGGCTCAGAGCAGAGTAGGCTGTGTGCAAACCATGCCTTTAGCCAAGTCACTGTAACAGAGGCAGGTGTGAGTTCAGAGGCCTCAGCAAGTTCTTAGAAAAACCAAGTTAAACATGTGAGCTTTCCGCAGGCTGCCTCAAGGGACTGATGTTTGTGGGCTCTGGAAAGCCCCATTCGCTGCAAGGTAGATAACAAACACTGGGCTTAAGTCTTTGGGCAGGGGCTGTAACCACGCCCCGTAACACTGCTTCTAACAGGGAGCAGATTCTGACTTCAGAGGCCTGCCAGAATTCTGGAATTTGCCGAGGGGCTCAGGAGTCAGCTACAGAGAACACCCATCATAGAATTACAATAAGACATATGTATTTGGTCTTCACCCCTATTCCTGGCACAGAGATCCTAAAACCCTTGAAATTTCCTAAGTGAGAAGGGGGGACAGAGGTGAAAGGAATGTCTCTCTCTCTCTTTTTTTTTTTTAAATTTATTGGCTGCACCAGGTCTTAGCTGTGGCACGCAGGATCTAGTTCCCTGGTCAAGGATCGAACCTAGGCCCCCTGCGTTGAGAGCATGGAGTCTTAGCCACTGGACCTAGTGCCTCTTATTCTTCAAAGCAAGCCCCTTTCAACCACACCTGAGATAACATCAATACGGTGACTTTGGGAAAGCACCCAAGGATGGGGCTGGTTGCCAGGGGAACCAACCACATGACTTGGCGGGAAGCAAGGCTTTCTAAAGGTACAAACAACTTGTGAAAATTAGAATCAACTCACCTGCGGGTCGAAAAGGACCAGGAATTAGTCTGCTATTGTCAGGATGCACTGTGGACTTCAGAAGGGTAAACACAAAGGTGAGTCTGATGTTTGGTTTTGTTATTTTAGGCTAAAAATTAGGATGAGGCTGAAACTTACAAGACTTCTCTTCCAAGCTTCTTGTATCTAAAAAGAGAAAGAGCAAGCAATAGCTTATAAAGGTGGCCCGGCAGCCAAAATAGCTCCTCTCCAGTTTCATTTCTGGTACCACCTTTGCTCCACCTTTCAGAAAGTGGAGGGTGAACTGTTTTCTACCAAGGGGGTCAGAGCAGATCAAAACAAGTAAATCAAATGAATGAACTAACAAGAAGCAAAAATAAGAGCCACATAAAAATGACCAAAACATTAAAAAGCCCCCCAAGTCTGTGACCTTGGAGAGGCCAACATCTAACCCGCCCCTTGGGAGAGTCCCTGAATGCAGCCAGCCTCCCCTGGCTCAGAGCAGAGTAGGCTGTGTGCAAACCATGCCTTTAGCCAAGTCACTGTAACAGAGGCAGGTGTGAGTTCAGAGGCCTCAGCAAGTTCTTAGAAAAACCAAGTTAAACATGTGAGCTTTCCGCAGGCTGCCTCAAGGGACTGATGTTTGTGGGCTCTGGAAAGCCCCATTCGCTGCAAGGTAGATAACAAACACTGGGCTTAAGTCTTTGGGCAGGGGCTGTAACCACGCCCCGTAACACTGCTTCTAACAGGGAGCAGATCTGACTTCAGAGGCCTGCCAGAATTCTGGAATTTGCCGAGGGGCTCAGGAGTCAGCTACAGAGAACACCCATCATAGACACTGCAACTGCCAATCTCTGTTGCACAGGAAGAACCCTATGCTTTTTCCCCTTAATACTAGTTCTTAACAGGCATAACTCATATTCATCTAGCTTACAAGGAGTCCTAACTATATTTTAAAAGCTAACCCAACTGAGTAGTGTTTATGATGACAAAATCCCACCTGAGTTCAGACCAAGCAGTTGGAATTATCTGAACGAAGCCAAGCCCAGCCTTGAGCCAGGCATACCTGGGAAGAAGAAACATACCCTTTTGTCCTCCAGGTCACCTTTGGATACATCTTCATTTGTTAACAACAGTTGCCTCGATTTTTCTATTTTTTCCTACAATTAGATATAAAGAAATCAAGCAATGATCTCAACTTCAGATTTATCCACTGATTTAAGAATCATATGCTTACTAACACCTGATTAAAAATTTTTTTTTTTTCCTTCTCCAAGAGGCTTGCAGGATCTTAATTCTTGATCAGGGATTAAACCCACACTCTCAGTATTCCACTGCATGAATATACCATTTTATATTTTTCTATTTCCCTACTGATGTGCATTCAGCTTGTTTCTTATTTTTCTCTATTATAAACAAAATGACAGAGAACATTTATTTGAGCACAAAGATAGGAGTGCCCCTGTGGATCTGGCTGAAAGTGTCATTGCTGGTCTCTCATGAAGGGTTTCTCTTCCTCTTCATCCCTCAGCCACACCTGGTTCAAACTCTCATCTTTCACTTAGACAATTGAGTCATCACCTGAACTGATCATAGTCTTGGTCCCTCTGGTTACTCATCACATGGCTAAGTAAAAATGCCTCTTGTCTGAATGACACACAAGAACTGTCTGGTTCCCCTGAGTTAAAAGACCCAGTAACTGGGTGACCTGGCCCCTGTCCCCTTCCCCTCTGCTTACAGTCCTGTCTTCCTGACAGTTCCTCCCTGGCCCACCCTCCCTCCCTCCCAGCCTTCTTATTCTCTTCCTCTTCATCCCTCAGCCACACCTGGTTCAAACTCTCATCTTTCACTTAGACAATTGAGTCATCACCTGAACTGATCATAGTCTTGGTCCCTCTGGTTACTCATCACATGGCTAAGTAAAAATGCCTCTTGTCTGAATGACACACAAGAACTGTCTGGTTCCCCTGAGTTAAAAGACCCAGTAACTGGGTGACCTGGCCCCTGTCCCCTTCCCCTCTGCTTACAGTCCTGTCTTCCTGACAGTTCCTCCCTGGCCCACCCTCCCTCCCTCCCAGCCTTCTTTTAACAACCTCCCCCAATTCCCTGCCACAGCTTGCCTTTGGAGCCCTGGGTCAAGGTCTGTGACTAGCTTTGCTAGTCTCTCCTCCATTGCCAGGGAGGTTTGTTTTGATTCCCTTTGAAACCACCAGCACCAGGCCCAGGGTTTGGTTGGTTGTTGTTTAGTCAATAAGTTGTGTCCAACTCTTTTGTGGCCCCACAGACTGTAGCCCGCCAGGCTCCTCTGACCACGGGATTTCCTAGGCAAGAATGCTGGAGTGGGTTGCCATTTCCTTCTCCAGGGGATCTTCCAAACCCAGGAATTGAACCTGTGTCTCCTACATTGCAGGCAGATTGTATACCACTGAGTCACTCCCCCAGGAAGCCAGGATTTGATACTACCTATTAAATGGATATTTGTTCTTATGTAGCAAACTTCCAATCGCACAAGTTCATTCACAAGGAGTAAAAACATGATAATATACATGGATTCTCTTATCTCAACTGCTTTGAAAAGGGAGATACAACCTTCACATTTCAGAATAAAACGTGAAATTCACTATTTTGAAAACAAGAAAATACTTACAATTGAAAGGACCAAATTCGTAGGATCCAACAATTCTGTCCACTGAAGAAATCTTTGAATAAAAGACTTAAGAGGGGCAGGAGCACCAGAGAGGTTAATGGCAGCAGAAAAACAAAAACAGTTAACATTATTTTCAGAACCTCACAGGGCCTTCTCCTTGCAGCATCTCCTAGAATCCTCACAACATCCCCATCTTACAGGTGAAGACACTGAGGCTTCCAAGGGCTCATGAATGCACTCAAGGAAGCTCAACCAGGAAATGACCCAATGGCCTGTGCTCTTCACTTCAAGTTGCTCTTGAGGATTAAAGGCCCAGACTTTAGAGTCAAATGGACCTAGGTTCACTCCCCACATATCACCTTGAAGCACTGCCTAGAAAGGTCTTAGAATCTGTTTCTTCACACCCCTCGGTGATTATAAGGCTTGCATGCGTGCTATGTCACCTTGTTGCAACCCTAAGGACTGTAGCGCGCCAGGCTCCTCTGTCCATGGGATTCTCCAGGCAAGAATACTGGAGTGGGTTGCCATTTCCTCCTCCAGGGAATCTTTCTGACTCAGGGATTGAACCGGAGTCTCTTGCACTGCGGCGGATTCTCTCCCAGAGTCACCTGGAAAGCCTGGCTATATGGCTTAACTCCAGTCATAAAGAACTGAACTCTCCAGTGAAGGCTCAATAAAGGCAGTTTGGTTCACATATGGAGAAAGGAGGCTTGGTTTGCTTCCCAAAGCCCGCAGGCTTTGCAGTGACTCCCTCTTTAGGACAACTTGAGTTCCTTGTCCTTGACTTTTTCGCCTAAGAGAACGGAGTTAAGCTCTGCTCTAGGTCAAGAATGAATGAGAACACTCTAGAAACGTGCTGTCCAATTAACCGCATGTGGCCAGGCCAATTCAGGATCTGCTGTATGTGGAAACCATACACAAAAGACTTCTAGAGAAAAGGATGTAAGAAATCGCATTGATAATGTTTTATATCGATTACATGTTGAAATGTTAATATTTTGTTTCTACTGGGCTAAATGCAATATATTATTAAAATTACAAGGTAAAAAGTCATATATATATATATATATTTAATGTGACTACTAGAAAATTTGGAATTACCCACGTGGCTCCATCCTATTTCTATTGGACAGCGCCTCCGGGCCACTGCCTGGAGGCGGGGCTCCCCGCAGCCCTGAATCTCACGGTCGAGTGGCTGAGCCTATGACTCCTGGGGAGGACCTGTTTTGTGCCTCTCCAACCCAGTGCTCACCAACAGCCTGGGCAGCAGAAGCAGACCCGTGAGGGGTGGGAAGTGACTCCTGGTTTTCGTGAGATCTGCAGGGTGACACTGTGTTACCCTCCCTAGCCAAGTCTGCGGCAGAGGCGACGCACACTAACCGCCGTGGCCGTCGGCATCCTGCAGGCCTGGCTTTCCCTTCCCCTCCCCGGGGTCTGAGACGGGAAGGCGGGTGCTGCGACCACGTGGCCTGCCCAAGGTCGCGGCGGCCAGCGGCGACTCCAGGCCGCGCGGCCCGCGCCCTCCCTGCCCCCAGCTGCTCCGGGCCCGGGCCGTACTTGGCGTTCGGTGATCCAGAAGCGCACGTTGGGCTCCATGCGGGCGGTAGCGCCACTGCACCTTGGGAGCCGCCCGGCCCCCGGCGCTTCTTCCTCCTCTTCCGGGCTCCTCTTCCTGGGACTTTAACAGCTGCCAGGAAAGGCCGCGGCGGCCGGGCCTGGCGGGGAGGAGGAGCCTGGCGGCGAGCCCCGCCCCGGGCGCGCGCGCGTCCCCTATCCCGGCTCCCAGGCCCGCGCGCCCACGGTTCCTCCGTACCACGTGCGCTCTGTTCCCGCTCCTGGATTCCTGCACCCCTGCTGTTGCCTGGAGCCCACCTCCCCCATAGGCCAGGTCTTCCCAACCTTGTTCCTCACTTTCAGATAGGCTGGCCGCCTCCAGACCTAGACGGGGCACCTATTAACCCCCATATCACGGGACCTACAGCGAAGATCCGATCAGGAGCATGTGGCACCTTCCACAGGCTCACCCTGCACTCCTGCAGCGTCTGACTTCCCCGAGCACAGGTTTTTTACCCTCGGAAATCCCTTCGATTGCACACGGGATGGAGGGTAGGACTACATAATTTGTGTGGCCCAGTGGTACCTCTTTTTCGAATTTTCAGAAGTCGACTTGAGAGCATTAAACCAAGCCTCGGGGCCCTTGTAGGTTCCCTAGCCCTGCCTCCCTGGCAGCGTCTCTGCCCAAGGGCTTTACCCTTGCTCTGAGGCAGATCAAGTTTCCTCTGTTGAACAAGAGAGCAGGTGAAGTGAGTCGCTCAGTCGTGTCCGGCTGTGACCCCAAGGATGGTGGCCTACCCGTCTCCTCCGTCCATGGGATTTTCAAGGCAAGAGTGCAGGTAGAGACACTTGTGGAGGAAAATGTGCCTTCCTTCTGCCCCCATCCACTTCTGCAGCATGGGGTGTGTGAGGGTTACGTGTGTTTGTGGAAGGCTGGATGTTGAGGGTGTTCAGGGGGCTCCTCAGGAGTCCTAGGTTAGGGAGCTGGTGCCATGGAATACTTGGTGTGTGACCCTGGTCAAGTCAGTATCTTCGTCTACTTTCTCATCTGTAAAATGATGACAATAACTGTAACTTGTGTTTTTGTTGTCAGTCTGATGAGGTAAGACATGTGAAAGCCCTGGCAGTGCTGGGTCCATAGGACATGCTGTCTGGACCACTTGCAGCCAGTTGGCCTTGACCCCTCCCATTGACGTCCCCTCCTGGAACATGAGAGCAGTTCATGGTTTTCTTCAGGCCCATGTGGCCTCTCAGCTCCCACAGGTCCTTTTCCGTATCTCCAAAACTCCATCTCCTCCTCCAGGAAGACTTTCTTGATGCCCATAGCCAGGTAAGGGGTCCCCCTCCTCAGAGTTCCCCGAAATGCATCTATTGCACTAAAGTATTTAGCATATCTGTATTATCCTGCTGGCTCTACTCCAAGTATGTCACAAATCCAGCCCAGCTGACCTGCTTTCCTCTCTGCACTGTTATGGGGTCTAGTCTTAACAGAGGAGCCAGAGTGATCCTCTAAGAACAAGATGATGTAACTCTTCTCAGAACATTTCTGCCATTTCCCATCTCAGAATAGAATCCTTAGCTTGCCCATAAAGCACTCTGGGCTCCCCATTACCATTCTCCTCCTTCAGAGGTCCAGTCACATGGTCCTTCTTCACCCACCCCAAGTCCACTCTTGCCTCAGGGCCTTTGCACCTGTCATTCACTTTGCCTAGAACCTTTTTATCCCTGCAACTCCTCACCTTCTACATGTTTTATCTCATATGACACCAAAACCTAAGGTACGTACAATTACAGTCCTCATTTTGCATGAGAAAACAGACCTGGAGAGATTGATTCTTTGAAACCCTATTAAAATACCTGCACCTCTCTGCTCTAGTCCCTTGTTCCACTTTATTGTCCTTCCAGACATTTTATGTAATGTTATTGTTTATTCCCTCTACAATGTAAGTGCAAAAGGAAGAGATATGTCTTTTTTGTTCATTCTGCCTCCAAAATAGTACGTAGCATATAGTAGGCACTCCAGGATTTGACTGTAGCCTGCCAGGCTCCTTGGTCCATGAATTCTCCAGGCAAGAATACTAGAGTGGGTAGTCATTCCCTTCTCTAGGGGATCTTTCCATCCCAGGGACTGAACCTAGGTCTCCAACATTATAGGCAAATTCTTTACCATCTGAGCCACTAGGGAAACCATTAAAATGAATAAATGCTTCCATGTTTCTTTTGTCCAGTTCCTTGGATGTGGAGCCAGCATCTTATTCATCTTTGTAGCTAGTGAATTTAAATGCTCAATAAATGTCTGTTGATATAATCAGAGAAGGAAAACTAGAGAGCCCCACAATATAAATAAGCAAGAATTAATGGTGTTAAAAATCCAAGTATTTTAAAATGTTTATTTTTTATTATATTTTTTTACATGGAACACTTCAAGAAAGAAAATTACAATAATTAAAATACATGAATGATTCAAATTCATACTGCAATCCCTGGATTCAATAAATATCCTTTCTAATTATACCCAATCAGTATTAGAAATGTATGCAGACACTAAGTCAGCTAACTAAGTAAAATAACTATATAAACTATAAATCTCAGGAATGGGGAACATGCATGATCAGTTAAGTCACTTTGCCACTGTGTTTTTTTTTAAAAAAAAAACATGATTCACATTTCCTTCAACCATACATTCATTCCAAGTGTTAAATTAGACCACTGATACTAACAACTTAAAACTATGTTCTTTAAAGAAAATTCAGTTTAATACAAAGAAATTCAAGAGGAAAATTTCAGGACCCTTGACAGAAGTTTTCAATACCTGTCGTACTACTCTGGTATACACAAAGGTTAAGTAAGGCTGAGGAAAAAGATCTGTTTCCTTTTCCCATTAAAGACATGATCCAAGAAACAGCTGAACTACACACACACACACACACTGTACAAACTAGCCATCCATCCACACCTTGCCTTGGACTCAACATTAGTAGCTGAAAACATTTTAAAAGCCTTGGCCAACATTACAGAAACAAAACATTTAGAGTAATACTATTTATGAATATAAGTATCACTGGGATTGGGTATTTTTTTTGCCTGCTATAAATACTAATCTTTGAAAAGCTACGAGTGAGTTCCCACTGTGGTTCTTTTCTGGTGTGGGAAGCTGCAGGTGTGCACGGGACGGTCTACTCATTTACCTTCTCAAAATATTCTCTGGAAGCAGTTGGATGGGGTTTGATCTGAAAATACAAAAACATTTCACTCTAAGTGATTTCATGATCTCAAAAGGAAGCCAAAGGACCCCAATTTTTAACCTACAGTTCTATAACTTTTAAACGTTTGGTCTGTTTCCTTTAAAATACATGGATGAAACTGACATGAACAGCCTTCCTGGGGCCTGGTCCCAACCCCACCTGCAACAGCTTCACGCATTTGCACACCACCTCCACCCTTGCTCCGACGTGGATATTCCAGGCCAGCAGCCCTTGAGGCAGCGAGGACCTTGGACCCTCTTGGCTAGGTTCCCATTGCTTTTGGGAGAGACCTACTGTAGGAGACTCGGGTGTCCAGTTGGCTGGGCAGACTTCTCCATGGGTTTCCACAAACTGGAATGCCTTCACCAAGCGGAGGGTCTCTTCCACGCTTCGGCCCACTGGGAGATCATTAACGCTCAGATGCTTGATGACGCCATTGGAGTCAATTATGAAGAGACCGCTGCGTAAAGATTCATCCTCATCAGAATATCAACATTACCAGAGCTAGAAAGAGTCTACTTCTACGCTGCCTTTAATTCTCCTTGATAGAGCATTTATTAAACTCTATCATGTCTTAAAAATGAGGTTTTTCTCGTACAGAGAGCTTATCATCTCCTGTTGATGACAGATGCTTTAACAAAGATAGGACTGGACTAGGCCACCACGGAAAACAGGCAGTGTGTTCACATTCACAGATTTGACCTGGATGTCTCAGTCTCTGAAGGTCACTGAACTACACAGAGCAAAGACTTCTCGTTATTGATGCAGTAAGCATTCTTTGGGCAGCTGTATCAAATCTTGGCAAGAAACCATAGGCGATTGAGAAGGGACAGAGACGTATTTTATCTGTATTCTGTAAATACATATGAGTGAATTGAGTATCGGGGAGAAAATCCCATGGGAAAATTTACTGGCCTTAAGTCTAGGCAAAGCAGAAATCTAAAGGAAAACAATCCCATCACTTCTGTTTATTTTTGGCTACCCTGAGGTACAGTTTGTATAGGAAAGACAGAATGAGTGCTTAGTACTCTTCCATTATTAGGTTTTCAAAATAATGAACTGGTTTCCTGGAATTCTTCGAATCTTGGATTTAAATGTATTTGATGTGTTTCAATCACTTACAGTTCTCATTTTGATCCACAGATTGTCCAAGCCCATCACTGTCACTTAGCAGCAATGTAATGAGGTAACCCACCACCCTGGGGTCTGTGCTTATCTTCTATACAAGTGAGGGTGACACTCTGACTTATGCAGAGGTCATAAAACTCAAGAGGTTTCTAACAGTCCGTCTTTAAAAGGGTGTGGCATCCCAAATGATCACTCAGGAGAAAGGCAAGTTAGAAAAAAGTCATAAGATAAAAAGGTGATTCTCCCTCCCTGGGCCTGGACTTAGGGAGTCTAGGCTCTGAGGCTAAGGGGTCCTGGTGCATATTCCTGCTCGGTGCAGCCAAGCTGGATCCACCGCGTAGATGTGCAAACAGAGAGCTGGGTGGGAGATGGGCCCACAGCACAGTCGCCAGAAAGAAAGGCTTATCTTACAAGCCAGACTCGACTCCTCTCCCTTTGTCAGTCCTAATGGTGAAACCAGTAGGGAGTAACTACAAAGTTAGCGAGACTCTACAGAAGATTCTGGGAGGAAAACACCGGACTCTTCTCCTTTCCTTGCCAACGCTGTCAGAGCTAGGCTTCCATTTATTAAAGGAAGGCAGCAATCTCTTTGGAGTCAAAAGGCCCAAGTTCCCAGGTGGCTTCCAGAGCCAAAATTCCAGTGTATCCCCAGCAGGTGGAAGATCATGTACGAGGGTGGACAGGTTCAAGCCAGCCCCCAACAAAACTGTGAGGCCCTTCAAAGTGGGATCCTCGCTTGTGTCCTGGAGGTCAAGTTCTGCCCTGTCCCTCCTTCATCAGCAGCCGTCATTATGCCGACGTTCTCGTCCCTCCCAGGAAGGCTGAAGGTCTGGGACGGGGCTAACAACAGCTACGAGGACCTGTGGCGCAAACTCTGTAGCTGCTTCACCTTACTCAATCCTCGCCACCAACCCAGGAGATACGTTCCCATTTTAATTATGGGGAGAAAGGGACTCAAAGAGGTTAAATATCTTGCTCAAAGTCATACACAGCTATTGAGCAGCTGAGCTTAAATTCAAACTCTGGTCTGGTTTCAGCGCTTGTACAAGATACCAACCATACCAGGAAACGGACTCCTACCCTTGCCGGCCCCCTCTGCCCCTGGCCCCTGATCTCTAGGCAGTCTGATGGCTTCACTGTGAGGAGTGGCTCCCACGTGGTCAGGAAGAGTGAAGCAGTGTGATCATAAGATGTGGTACTGGAGACTTCCTTGGTGGTCCAGGGGCTAAGACTCTGCATTCCCCAATGCAGGAGGCCTTGGTTCAATCCTTGGTCAAGGAACTAGATCCCATGTACTGCCACTAAGACTTGTACAGCCAAATAAAATAAGTAAATATATATTCTTTAAAGGGTATGATATCCTTCTTCAGAAACAGGCCCAGGGAGATACAGAGGGCACACATATCACAGTCATTTCTGAAAGACTGCCAACCCTCACAGGAGGCATCCACTGATGCTTATTACAATAAAAGACAAATTAAGGGTTTGGATTCTAAAAATTCCCTACGCAGGCTTCTGTAAGTTCCCTATGAAGTACGATGATGCTAAACACAAAAAACAATTTCAAGCTCATACGAAGCGGATCTTACCGTAGTGCGAGGCCAGGGCCTTCCAACAGCACACCGTAGTCTCGGGAAATCTGTTTGGTCAAATCTGACAAGAGTGGGATGTTCATATGGCCCAAACCACCATTCTGATAAAAATACAAATAAGGCTGGTGGTTACACTGTGGCTCCCACAGCCTCCTCAGCCAGGGAACAGGATGACTGACCAACACCAGCCGGACAGCAGGAACTGAGCACCCGCAGAGGGCCGAGTGCTGCTTCTAAGAGGGGAAGACGCTCTACTGCCTCACTTCCCCCTCCAGCACCCTGGAGTAGCTACTCTCATGTAGATGATGAAACTGAGGATGAAACTGAGGCACACACAGGTTGAGTAACTTGCTCCAGGTCCCAGCTAGAAAGGGGCAGAGGCAGGATTTAAACCCAGCGAAGACTACAGATTTTTCTAATTCTTAAAGTATCCTTTTGGTTGAAGATTAATTTCTGAAGCATAAGGATGGAATAATAATAATAATAATAAAAAGAATACTTTGACTAATTTGATATTTGATAGTCCAACATCATAGCTAGAAATTGATTCTCCCAAGCAAGTTTTGAGGCAAGAATACTGATCATGCAGAAGAGTAAAATCAGAACTTAACCACTGTCCCACCTGCCTACAGGGTACGGGGATCTACAGGGTCCAGGTGAGAGGGGAGACATGGAGGCCAGCTGCTTCCCCTGTCCTGCTGAGTTTGTTCTCCGTTACTGGTTGGAAAACACAAGTGTAGTGAGGAGTAAACACATGCAGTGTTACAGGAGACATGGATAGAGCTTAAGAGAATCTGCCAGGAGGTTAGGACTGACAGCCCATTTCAGACCAGTCATGCTTTAACAGCTTCTAGGTTGGTCTTTCCTGAGATCCAGCAGTTTTTAAGATCACAAGTGCAGAGGCGGTGTGGGTATGTGTTACCTTCCTCGGCGTGTTTATCCAGGCCAAGTGGCTGAAGTGGGAGTCCACCGACACCGCAACAACTTCACAGTTCACATCGTGAAATTCGCTGGCTTTGTCACTGAAAGCAATGATTTCTGTAGGACACACAAAGGTGCTAGGAAAAAAGGGCAAGAACTCTCATCAGAGAATTTTTTTTTAAAGACTTTTAAAATCTGAACAACAGTTGTCTAAAGAGTAGTTCTATTTTCTTAAAGGAGAAAAAGGCAAAAGGGTTGATCATCCTCACTGGACTCCTGGTCACAATGATACTCCAGTTCAAAAAAAATTAACCAACTTTCTATTTTAAGAATCATATCAAAATACAAGGATGGCAGAGACATACTCCAAGAATAAAGACAAATTTTTATTTAAATAAGTAGCTTCATGAGAAAATTCATTTTATTATTCTTACTTTTCTCATTTCCCCCAGACCAGTGGAAACCTCCTCCCAGACAGGCTTACAGGAACCACTGCTCCAGAGTGGAACGCGGGCTCGAGGGCACGTGGGTTCAGTAATGCAGCTCCCGGGCTGCAGAACCATAAAACAAGAGCCACAGGGCCTCCCTGGTGGTCCAGTGGGTAAGACTCTCCTTGTAGTACAAGGGACACAGGTTCGATCCCTGATCCCAGAAGATTCCACATGCCATAGAGCAGCTAAGCCCGTACACCGAAACTATTGAGCCTGAGCTCTAGAACCCAGGAGCCGCAACTACTCAGCCTACATTCTGCAGCTACTGAAGCCCGTGTGCCCTAGAGCTCCTGCTCCACCCCAAGAGAAGCCACTCCATGAGAAGCCCAAGCACTGCAAGAGAGGAGCCCCCGCTCACCCCAACCAAAGAAAGCCCACGTGCAGCAACTAAGTCCCACTGCAGCCAATACATACGTATTTATGCAAACATCTTAAAAAAAAAGCCACATTAAAACCCATTAAAAGGAATGCCACTCCACCCCTATACTTATCACTTGTGAGTTAACTACAGATGCAAGCTGTATCAAGAGACAATCAATGACAGAGCCAGCAATAACGCTCCCCTTGACAAGAGTAAAGACAGGCAGTGTCAGTGGGAAGGCAGCGATCTTTGCTTGCTCGCAGAATGATGTTACAGCATCACAGAAAATATACTTACAAATCCAAAGGATAGAAGAAGAGCACCAAATATTTCCCCTTAAAGTCATCAAGGCTAATTTCTTTGAATTCTCCGCTGACAACAGCTGTACCCTTAAAATAGGGTGCGTGCTGGGTGACGGCAGGGGCATGGTATGAGGAACCTGAAAAATACCCCCAAAACATGCATACAGTTCATTTGTTAAACCAAACACTTATCCGATTTTACTCAAGCCTCTCCCAGTAATTAATCAGTAGTATAATTAAAAGGTTCAGTTTAATTGTACATCTTACAAAACTGTTTCTCTTTCCATAGGTCTAGACTGTACACTAATTCAAAGTGCTATGGAAACTAACGAGATAGCAGGGAATTCCCTGGCGGTCCAGCAGTTAAGACTCAGTTCCTGCTTCAGGGGACACCAGTGTGCTCCCTAGTCAGGAAACTAAGATCCCACAGGCCGTAAGGTGCGGCCAAAAGGCAAATAAACAGATAAAAGAAGAGGGGAGAGAATAGGGATGGATGAACACAGAAATAAGGACCAATGAGTCTGAAGGTGGGTTCTAAGCATGATCTGGATTTTTGCCAAGATCAGGGTGGATGGCACAAAGGAAGGAGCACGGCAGGCGTGAGGAATGGGCTGTAGCAGTTTGCTTGATGTAGAGAACAGGTGTGCATGGAAGGAAGACGCATGGGGGACAGAGCAAGGATGGTGGAAGGCCACGCTGAGAAGGCCCTTAATATCAGACGGATGAGTCTGCTCTTAAAAGTAGAGATAAAGGAATCACTGGAGGCTTCTGTGCAGGAGCTGGGTGATGTGTTGGCTGTTCTTAGGAAGATTAGTCGGGCAGGAGAGAGTGAGAGGAGCAGGGAGAGCCTGATGTTAGGAGGTGACTGCACCTATCTAAGTGAGCGGTAGGCGAGCAAGGAACGGCAGAGGGGACAGAAAGAAAGGAAAGGATGCAAGAGCTGTGTCAGGACTGCAGAGGCCAGGCTTCAGGCTGGGAAGGCAGGACAAAGGAGGCCAGGTGTCAAGATGCCTGGCTTCAGAAACAGGAGGAGCTACTCGGAGCTGGGATTTGGGACAGGTGACAAGGGAAGCTAAAGTCGTGTCATCAAGTTGATACTAGAAATTCCTTAAAGCTCCGAGAAAACTAAAGTTTTTTAGAACACTTCACCAACAAAGGTTTTGCTAAAGTACATTCCCCACCCCCACCGCCACCCCCACAACCATTACAAGTTAAATAGTCTTTTTAAAAGGTGGGACAAACCTAAAGGAGGCCTCTTCAAATGCCACTCATTATCTGAGGCTGTGCAGAGCAAATCTCATATTTTAGAATAGAGTATAAATCTCAGGAAACAGCTGTGTGCCACTCAGATCATGGAGGAGTCCAACAGACTGGCCTAACGTGGCCATGCAGGTCTGAATCCAAACGCCTCTGGAGTGGCTGCAGGGTCCGTCCCCAGTCAGCTCACACCCTTCACACACAGCAGGCCCAGAGACCTCTGATTGTCCCCACCCTCCTTTCATATTCCTAGACCCAGGGGATTAAAACCTCTGGAGTCAACAAGAAATGTGACAGTCTGCCTCAGTGAGTCGCAACCTTGGCTGCACAAAACATGCAATGTTCTGGTCCCACCCCAGAGACTGACTTGTTTGGAGTGGGACTAAGAATGTGGTACGACAGTAAAAACTTCCCACATGAGTCTAATATATGGCCATAGTCCAGAGCTCCTGCTCAGAGGTGATAAATGTTTCCATTATCTGGTTCAAACCAAAGCATAACGACACTTACTGGTGCTAAAGGAGAATTTTGCTTGATCAGAACCAGACCACAATGCATTTGTCAAGCACATTCTTCCAGAAGCAGCAGGCCTAAGGGCTGCAGAGGCAGAAATGCCCCAAGGAATGGCACTCACATGTCGGACGAGCTAAAAAAAAAACACTTTATATCAGAACGTATTCCCAGAATGGCGCTAAAACCTTGCTGAAAGGGCATCAGGTCAGTAGTGGCCTCTGCTGGCCTTGTTCCTATGAACAAAAACTCCAAACTGCAAAAGCATGGATTGAGTCTACATGTTCTTGAAATTCCCTTCTGCTTTCTTATCCTTTAAGACTGTAAAGGAGACTGGGAAGACAGGGAGAGGCTGGTCAAAGGGTACAACGTTGCAGTTACGGAGAATGAAAAAGTCTAGAGATCTAATGTACAAGCAGGTTGACTATACTTAATAATGCTGTATTGAAATAGGAAATAAGAGAGAGTATTGTTTTAACAGAGTAGACAGATGCACTCATCACACACACAAAGGCTAACCATGTGAAGAGATGTTAATTAGTTTGACTACAGTAATTATTTCATTACTTATATCATGACGCACACTTCAAAAATGTAATTTTTATTTTAAAAAAATATAGGGAATTCCCTGGAGATCCAGTGGTTGACTGTATATATATATACCATATACATATATAAATATAATTACTGGGTTGGCCAGAAAGTTCATTTGGGTTCAACTTGAACGAACTTTTTGGCCAACTCGACACATACTTATTAATGGGACACAAAAGACTGAAAGGTAGAGGGAAATTAAAAGAATATGAAAATTCCATGCTTTTAAAAGGAACCCTGAGCACTCAGACCAGGAGACTGGCCAGGCTCTGTGTATTAAGCTCTTTACCAGCAGATATGCTGGGCATGTTCTACCATGTCAAGGTTTTTCCTTAGAAAAGACAAGGCCATTCTGGCCCACAGAGAAACAAACAGAACAAAGTTCAGCCTCTGGGTGTCCGGATAGGGGTCAAGGGAAACGTTTGCTCAATTTCAGGGTGCAGCATGACTCGGGAAGAAAGAGCCTGGGTGGAACCCCACCACGAGAAAGGGGAGGGCGGGCAGCCAAGAGCCTTTGGCACTCAAGGACTTTGATTACTTTAGCATGTTGGTGTCCATCCAGTATTTAAGGGATGCTCCCAGAAACCCTTGAGGTAGGCAGTCTACATGCTAAGGTAAGAAGTTATCTGAGGTTTGGAAAAGAAGGCAATTCCCCAAGGTCATAGAGTCAGTGATAGAACCGGGACCAGGGGACAGGTTGCCTGCATCCAGAGCCAGGTGCTTAGGCAGAGAGTGGACTGGGGTTCCACTACTGGGAGCGAAGAGGGATTTGGAAACTGGCACGCAAGGCCGGGGGTGGGGGCGGGGTGGGCGAAGGGCGGCTCTGCGCAGGCGCGGGAGCCTGCCTTAGAGGAGGCGGCCCCTGGTCCATTACCCTCCGACATCCTCCAAGCAGGGTGAAAGGCCCCCAGGCCAAGGGAAGCGGCACCCTACTTCGGAAGCACATTCTCGGAGGCACCGCAGGGTCTCCGCGCCTATGCCCCGCAGGCAGCCACTCACCGAAGCCCGAAGGAACCTTCCCGCCGCGGCCGCCATCTTCGTTCTGCAGGGGACCCGCGGGCCGGACAGAGACGTAGAACAGGCGGGCTTTCGGGGGGCGTGACCAGGGGCGTGGTCTCGGCGGGCAGCAGCGGGCCGCGCCGGAGCCGGGGCGTGGAAGGGCTACGACCTTCTGGCCGGTTTAGGGGCCCTCCGCCTGATACACGTCTCGGTTGTGGGGTCCCTCGATACCACCCAGAGGAGGATTAAGTCCTGTTAAAACTCCTAAGTAGCTTCATGCTTGGGAAAGCGATACTTTGTCTCTGTTTGTCGCCCTAGCCTAAAAAGATGCAATCCAGAGTGGGAAGATAGATATTTCCATATTTGCTACTGATTTAAGAACTGACTCATTTGAAAAGACCCCCATGCTGGGAAAGATTGAAGGCCGGAGGAGAAGGGGACGACAGAGGATGAGATGGTTGTAGATGGCACCATCGACTCAGTGGACATGAGTTTGAGTAAACTCCGGGAATCGGTGATGGACAGGGAGGCCTTTTGGCACCCCACTCCAGTACTCTTGCCTGGAAAATCCCATGGATGGAGGAACCTGGTAGGCTGCAGTCCAGGGGTCGCTGCAGTCCATAAGAGTCGATACGACTGAGCAACTTGACTTTCACTTTTCATTTTCATGCATTGGAGAAGGAAATGGCAACCCACTCCAGTGATCTTGCCTGGAGAATCCCAGGGACAGGGGAGACTGGTGGGCTGCAGGCTATGGGACTGCACAGAGTCGGACATGACTGCAGTGGCTTAGCAGCAGCTTAACAGCAGCAGGGAGGCCAGGCATGCTGCAGTCTATGAGGTCGCAAAGAGTCAGACACGACTGGGCGACTGAAGTGACTGAACTGTGAACCTGTGGATTACTGTTCGTGTAAAAGGCTCCCTTTTCTATTTTGGCTGGGGGTAGAGACTTCTGGCTTCTAGTTCAGTTCAGTTCAGTTCAGTCGCTCAGTCGTGTCCGACTTTCTGCGACCCCATGAATCGCAGCACACCAGGCCTCCCTGTCCATCACTAACTCCCGGAGTTCACTCAGACTTGCATCCATCAAGTCAGTGATGCCATCCAGCCATCTCATCCTCTGTTGTCCCCTTCTCCTCCTGCCCCCAATCCCTCCTAGCATCAGAGTCTTTTCCAATGAGTCAACTCTTCGCATGAGGTGGCCAAAGTACTGGAGTTTCAGCTTTAGCATCAGTACTTCCAATGAACAGCCAGGGTTGATCTCCATCAGAATGGACTGGTTGGATCTCCTTGTAGTCCAAGGGACTCTCAAGAGTCTTCTCCAACACCACAGTTCAAAAACATCAGTTCTTCGGTGCTCAGCTTTCTTCATAGTCCAACTCTTACATCTATACATGACTACTGGAAAAACCATAACCTTGACTAGATGGACCGTTGTTGGCAAAGTAATGTCTCTGCTTTTGAATGGAATTAATCATGAATGCAATTTCAGGGACTTTTCAGCGGCTGAGACTTGGTGCTCCCAGTGCAGGGGCTGAGGGTTCCATCTGGGGTCAGGGAACTAGAGCCTACTTGACTCAACTAAGAGTTTGCATGCTGCAACTAAGACTTGGTGCAGTCAAATAAATAATAAATGTTCTTTAAAATATCATTAATGCAGTTTTTTCTGTTAGTAAGCCAAGTTGAAGAAGGAAATGGTAGCCTACTCCAATCTTCTTGTCTGGAGAATCCCATCGGCAGAGCAGTCTGGCAGGCTGCAGACCATGGGATCGTAAGAGTCGGACACATCTTAGCAACTAAACCACCACCACCAACAAGCCAGGTGGGTCAGACACAGCAAGGTTTTGTTGTCCTGAAAAATCTTTGGGATGATATGTGGGCTTCCATTTTGGCTTCTCTTACCAAAATTGGGAGAATAACAGACTGGTTCCAAATATGAAAAGGAGTACGTCAAGGCTGTATATGGTCACCCTGCTTATTTAACTTATATGCACAGTACATCATAAGAAACGCTGGACTGGAAGAAACACAAGCTGGAATCAAGATTGCCGGGAGAAATATCAATAACCTCAGATATACAGATGACACCACCCTTATGGCAGAAAGTGAAGAGGAACTAAAAAGCCTCTTGATGAAAGTAAAAGAGGAAAATGAAAAATTTGGCTTAAAGCTCAACATTCAGAAAACGAAGATCATGGCATCTGGTCCCATCACTCCATGGGAAATAGATGGGGAACCAGTGGAAACAGAGTCAGACTTTATTTTGGGGAGCTCCAAAATCACTGCAGATGGTGACTGCAGCCATGAAATTAAATGACGCTTACTCCTTGGAAGAAAAGTTATGACCAACCTAGATAGCATATTCAAAAGCAGAGACACAAAATCACTGCAGATGGTGACTGCAGCCATGAAATTAAAAGACGCTTACTCCTTGGAAGAAAAGTTATGACCAACCTAGATAGCATATTCAAAAGCAGAGACGTTACTTTGCCGACTAAGGTCCATCTAGTCAAGCCTATGGTTTTTCCAGTGGTCATGTATGGATGTGAGAGTTGTACTGTGAAGACAGCTGAGTGCTGAAGAATTGATGCTTTTGAACTGTGGTATTGGAGAAGACTCTTGAGAGTCCCTTAGACTGCAAGGAGATCCAACCAGTCCATTCTGATGGAGATCAACCCTGGGATTTCTTTGGAAGGAATGATGCTAAAGCTGAAACTCCAGTACTTTGGCCACCTCATGCGAAGAGTTGACTCATTGGAAAAGACTCCCTCCCTCTGGGAGGGATTAGGGGCAGGAGGAGAAGGGGATGACAGAGGATGAGATGGCTGGATGGCATCACTGACTTGATGGGCATGAGTCTGAGTGAACTCCGGGAGTTGGTGATGTACAAGGAGGCCTGGTGTGCTGCGATTCATGGGGTTGCAAAGAGTCGGACACGACTGAGCAACTGAACTGAACTGAAGACAAATTTAACATTTATTTTCTGCTGATTAGTAAAGCCAGGTGCTCAGTGGTGAGCATGGTACTTTGAAGCATGTTCATCAAACAAGATAAAAATCAAGTAAGTGTGATAAAATGTAGATCCCAAGTGGTATTTTCCAAACTGGGTTGGTGAATGTGGAACCAAATGACACAACCTAGGCAAAGATCAGGAAAGGGAAGGATTTATTACTTGCAACAAGTAAGATTATTTTTTAATATTTCTTTGGCCGTGCCATGTCTTATTTGTGGCACAGTATCTTCCATCTTCATTGGGATATTCAAACTCTTAGTTATGGCATGTGGGATCTATCTAGTTCCCTGACCAGGGATCAAACCTGGTTCCCCTGCATTGGGAGTACAGAGTCTTAGCCACTGGACCACTGGGGAAGTCCTAAGTAAGGAGATATTTTCCAAAGCATTGTCTCCTTAAATAGCAAAATTAGGGCAGTTTCAAGTTAAGGGTATGTGGGTATGCATGAAGGGGCTTGGGTGGTAGATAGAATCCAGGCTTTAGTTGCTTGAAGTTATGAGGGTCAGAAAAGGTCAATATCATTCTTCGCTTAGGTTCCAGTTGATCTGGTGGTTGAACACTTCAGGCCAATCTTTATCATTGAAGCAGATGTACAAGTGTTTATAACTGAAGTATCCTTGCTATAGTTACTTCTATTGCCTGATAAAGTCATTTGCTTCTGCATTCTTTTGTTCCCTTTAGATCATGAATTACTAAGACTTGTTCAAGGACAGCACTGTGGCCAGCCTTAGATCACAAAAATAGCTTAGGCCAAAAATGGCTTTTCTTACATCAAGAAAGTCATGCCTGGCTCTCTTTCTCCAGGGAACCCCTACCCTATCTACTTACAGGTCCAACATGCTTGCGTGCTAAATCACTTCAGTTGTGTCCGACCTTTGCAACTCTATGGACTGTAGCCTGCCAGACTCCTCTGTCTATGAGATTCTCTAGGCAAGAATACTGGAGTGGGCTGCCATGCCTTCCTCCAGGGGGTCTTCTGACCAAGGGATCAAACCCCCCTCTCATGTCTCCTGCATTGGCAAGAGGGATTTTTACCACGAGTGCCACCTGGGAACCCCTACAGGGTCAACATAGATGCCCAATTTTCAGGTCTTTCGGCTTCTGGAGACTTTTCACTGCTCATCACTTCTTTTCCAAATAGAAAGCTGAAGCAGTTGCCTGTGGTTGAGCAGCTTGCCTCAAGTCACACAAGGATTCACTGACTGGGGGACAATGAGAATGGAGAACTGCTCATTGGACACATTGGTCTGCTGATCTCTGTCTAAAGCTTATCTCCCTGGTCCTAAAAAAAGTGAAGTACCCTAGAATCTCCAGCAGAGGCCCAGAAGGAATTTCACACTAGAGCCTTTCAATATCCTGTTCAGAAATTGCGAAGTGAGTGTCCTTCAGCTAATCTCTGGCTAGAGCCAAAGATGTCCTCTGGGAGGATAAGCAGAGTCCTCCATTTGTTCATTCCAAGAAAAGATAACCTTAGTTGGAATTGATATTTGAGTACTGTTCTGCCAACCCTTTTCTGAATACCTCCCCCATGGGTTGTTAGAGAGACCTCAAAGGTACCTAGAAAGCTTTTCTCATTCTCATTTCTCATTCTCACTCTTGATACATCATGCTGGGATTCCCGACAGTCTTGTCTGGGGCTTCCCTGATGGCTCAGCAGGTAAAGAATTTACCCGCAATGCACTAGACACAGGAGACGCAGGTTCAATCCCTGGATCAGGAAGATCCCCTGGAGTAGGAAGTAGCAATACTCCAGTATTCTTGCATGAGAAATCCCGTGGACAGAGGAGCTGTGTGGGCTACAGTCCATGGGGCCCCCAAAGGGTCGGACATAACTGAGCGACTGAAAACACACACACACATACAGTCTTGTCTAGATCTTAACCATACTGTGAACTCGTGAGAGTAGAGCTCGTATCTTACTCAGCTCTGTGGCCACCGTGGTTAGGCTAGTACCTGGCTCATAAATGCTCAGAAAAAGTTCATCGAACTAATGAATAAGCAGTGGCTGACATAGTGGCCAAAACGTTCTTTTCATATTCATTCTGGGGGGAAAAATCTCTTTATTCAGTTTTCTCTAGCTGTCACAACAAGGATATAGATTGTTCCCCTAAAGAAAAAAGACAAACTGAACTTGTCTTCATTACCAAAAGAGTAGAAAATAACTGAAATTCTCCTTTTTGAGTTTGGGGGAAGAACTTTTGGACTAGACGAGGGAAAGACAAATGAAAAGATATATGCTACTTTTTTATGATGATTAGGAAAATACCTCCCTGGAACCACAAGTTAATATTCTGGTAACTGGGGCTACAATTAGAGATGGCAGACATTACTCTGGGTTTTACCGAGTTCTTCCTCTTTCCATGGCTAAAAGCATTTGTCTTCCCCTTTTTTTCCTATTGATGAGGGCCCCAGATTCAGCTGTCTCCTGGGTTCTGAGGAAGATGCACCCTCAATGCCAAGCCACGTCTCCTGGCAAAGGCCTCTCCAGACAACCTCATCCCTGAATTCCCACTGCCTGACCTCAGGCTGCTCCACGGCAGCGAGTAGCAGATGAAGTCAACCTGTCCTCCGTTCAGAACCCTGCAGATTATTTCATCTTCCTGAGTCTGAGACTTCCCGTCCTGCCCCAGCACACCTCGGCTTCCTTCTGAGCCTTTCCTGAGTCTTTCCTCTGCAATCTTTATTGCCTATCCTCCAACTATTTCCTGCAGGAGTAGTGTAGAATCCACCTGCCAGTGCAGGAGACTCTAGAAACACAGGTTTTTTTTCGATCCCTGGGTCAGGAAGATCCCCTGGCGTAGGAAGCAGCAGCCCACTCCAGTATTCTTGCCTAGAAAGTTTCATGGACAGAGGAGCCTGGCGGGCAACAGTCCTTGGAGTTGCAGAATCAGACACGACTCAGCATGCATGTATGCATTATTCCCATCCCTGCCTCCTTTTTCAATAGACTGTACGTGTGTGTGTGTGTATTAAAAAAATTTTTTTGAATGCACCGCAGGGCACATGGGATCCAACTGATGCCCCGTGCATGGGAAGCATGGTCTTAACCACTGGACCACTAGGGAGGTTCTCAATAGACTGTATTTTTTAGAGCAGTTTCAGAGAAAAATTGAGTGAAAGCCCAGAGACTTTCCATGTACTCTCCGGCTCCTCGCCTGTATAGCCTCCCCGACCATCCGCCAAGGTGTTGTATTTGCTACAATCCATGAACCTACACTGATATATCATGATCACCCTGAGTTTACATTAGGGTTCACTCTGCTGTTGTACATCCTGTGGGTGTGGACAAATGTGTGCTGATGTATATCCATCATTATAGTATCACACAGAATAGTCCACTGCCCTAAAAACCCTCCTCCTAACTCTAGGCCACCTACCCCCTTTTTAGAGTGGTGTCTCCCAACCAGCCTGCCAACATCTCCGCTCAGGTATCTCTTACTCAGCCCAAATGCAAAAAACACAAGACCAACACTTGCTTTCTCTCTGCAAATCTATTCCTCACTACCTCCTCACCTCCACTGCAGCCAACCAGCACCCAAAGGATGGATGTCTTTCTTGTCCACTGTCCACCTCAGTCCAGGCCATCACCATTTTGCCCCTGGAATTGTCATAGCTTCTTAGGGCCTCTTGGTGGTCAAAAAGGCTTAGGTCACGTCCATGATGTGAGGTAGTTGTTTTTTTTTTGATGTGGACCATTCTAAAAGTCTTTATTGAATTTGTTACAATATTGCTTCTGTCTTACATTTTGGTTTTCTGTCTTACCTTTTGTTTTTTCTGTCTGGAGGCCTGGGGGATGTTAGCTCCCTGATTAGGGATCAAAACCAAACCCCACACATTGGAAGATGAGCTCTTACAACTGGACCCCCAGGGAAGTCCCGAGGTCTGTTTTAAAAGGGAAAGAAAATGCAACACAAAATCCATGCAGCTGTATCACAAGTCCTGTGTCTCTCAGATTCTGCTACTTTTTTGGACCCCAGAGATTCCTAACTGCCCTTACCTGCATCTCTGTGTTGAGGGCTTTCAGAACTGGGAGGGCTGGACCACCCAACCCTGCGGAAAGACAAATTTAAGAGAATTAACCCCTGTTCTTGTTTGGGAAATCCCATGGACAGAGACCCTGGCAGGCTACAGTCCATGAGGTTGCAAGAGTCTGACACGACTGGACGGCTAAACCACCACCACCACGGCATCTTTCGCAGTGGCCAGGTGGAAAGAGCTGGTGTCAAAGTAGCAGAGCTTCCCTGCTCCTTGGTAGATAACCTGAGGTATGTTTCCTGGAGTTTCCAGAGGGATTAAGTTGCAGTTACCTATGGAGGTTACTTAACACATTTTTACCAGCTGCTTTCCTGTTTGATCTCCCGCTGCCTCACTTGCACTTCTGGTACCTCCCAAACAAGCTCCTTGCGTTGAATCCTAGGCCCAAGGTCTAGGAAAACCCAAGCTTAAACATGACTCTACAAAAATTGTAATACAAAATGCTATCCACAGGCCGACTGCAGGATTTAGGCATAAATATTTAGTCATAATTTATTCCATACTGGGAGAGCTGGTGTTGGGAACCAAGTTGAAAAGTGGAGGATAAAACTTCTCTGATGGTCCGGCGGTTAAGAATCTGCCTGCCAATGCAAGGGCATACAGGTTCGATCCCTGCTCCGGGGAGATTGCACAGGCCTCGGGGCAACTAAGCCAGCGCGCTCCAGCTATGAGTCCACACTCTAGAACCCATGCTTGGAAACCAGAGAAGCCACCGCAGTGGGCAGCTGAAGCGCTGCATCTAGAAGAAGCCCATGAGCAGCAGTGAAGACCCAGTGCAGCCAGAAATAAATACATGAGAATATGACGTAATTCTAGAATAATACAATTTAAGAAAGAGAGAAAGGTGGGGGACGAATGCCATCTTTCTCAGTTCTGTCAGCCTCTCTGTAACGAACTTTATTCGGAGATGTTGCGAAAGTCCACACATGAGGTTCATCCCATCACCTCATCTCCCTCCTTTCCTCCTTGCCTCCCATGATGGGCCCAGAAGCTTCCTAACCTGTCCCTCTGCTTTTACTGCCTCCTCCCCCTCGATGTATCCTCAGCAGCAAACACCAACCAGCTCATTTCATCTCCTACATAAAACTCTTCAATGGGTTCCTGTTTTTTATTAGGGTAAAACCCCAGTTCACACAGGGTCCTACACAGTCTGTGCCCTGCCTTCTTCCAGATCATTCATTTTGGGCCCATCCACCCCATTCCTGCTCCAGCCATACTGGTTTATTCCTGCTTCCCCAACACCCAGTCCACACCTTGGCCCCTGCTGTGCTCTTCGACTGGAATTCTCTCCACTCATGTCTGGCTGCAGTCACCATCTGCAGTGATTTTGGAGCCCAAGAAAATAAACTCTGCAGCCATGAAATTAAAAGACGCTTCTTCCTTGGAAGGAGAACTATGACAAACTTATACAGCGTATTAAAAAGCAGAGATCTCACTTTGCTGACAAAGGCCTGTAGAGTCAAACTATGGTTTATCTGGTAGTCATGTATGGATGTGAGAGTTGAATCATAAAGAAGGCTGAGCACCAACAATTGATGCTTTCTAACTGTGGTGCTGGAGAAGACTGTTGAGAGTCCCTTAGACAGCAAGGAGATCAAACCAGTCCATCCTAAAGGAATCAGTCCTGAATATTCATTGGAAGGATTGATGTTGAAGCTGAAGCTTCAATACTTTGGCCACCTGATGTGAAGAGCTGACTCATTGGAAAAGATCCTGATGATGGGAAGGATAGAGCGAGGGAGAACAAGGGGATGACAGAGGGTGAGGTGGTTGGATGGCATCACCGACTCGATCAACATGGGTTTGGGTGGACTCCGAGAGATGGTGAAGAACAGGGAAGCCTGGCATGCTGTAGCCTATGGGGTCACAAAGAATCAGACACGACTTAGTGACTGAACAACAAACAATATGTCTGGCTACTTCCTCCTCCTTTTAAAAAAAATTTTGGCCACACTATATAGCATGTGGGATGTTAGTTTCCCCGATCTGGGATCCAACCCATGCCCCCTGCACGGCAAGCACAGATTCTTAATTACTGGCCTGCCAGGGAAGTCCCTCCTCCTCCTTATTTAGGACATGGCTTGGCTATCATCTTCACCAAGAGGACTTTCCAAATGACCCAGTTTGTTATTCTCTGTCTTGGCCCTTGTTTACTTTAATTGGAAATTACAATTACTTTGTTTACTAATCATTTGCTGGGTTTCTTCCCAAGGTAAAATCTCCACCAGGGAAAGGTCCATGCCCATCTTGCTCACTGTTACATGACCAGCCTGAAGTTACCTGGCACATGGCAGACCCCTAGAAAATGTAGATGAACCTGGTTGAAGATCTAGCTAAAAACTCACAATGTGCAGCCATTTCTGATGACCCCTTCCCCTACCCCAGCTGCTATCTCCTTCCCCTAAATGCCTTTGAAAGTTATCATCAACATAATTCTCTCGGTGATCAATCCTCTGTGTTTTATCTCAGATCTTTCACTGTTGCCTTGAACTGTTATTTGAGTCATATTTCATTTCTGAATGATTTCTGATGGCTCTTCCGGTTTTCAGTTTGCATAACCACTCTTTAAAACCCCGTCAATACTTGAGGGTGTATTTTCTAAAAACAAGTACATTCGTATATAGTAATCATAATGTTCAATACAACGATCAAAATCAGGAGTGCTAACATTGATACTATTATCAAATCCACTGCCATATTCAAATGTCAACAACTGTCCCCAATGATCCAATCAAAAACTTACACATCGAATTTACTTCTCTTTTAGTCTCCTTCAGTCTTTCTTTATCTTCCTTTGACCTTCACAGTTTTAAGGGACATCGGCTGGCTCTTTTGTGGAATTTTCCTCCTCTTGCTTGTCTAATATTTCCTCACCATTCAATTCAGGTTAAATATTTTTGACAGGATTGTTCCATAATTTACTTAACCAACCTGATATTATGGAAGATTTGTGTTCTAAAATTTCCTTTATAATTAATATGATATTGACACATCTTTGTAGCCCAACTTTTGCGCACATTCTTACCTATTTCTTTAGGGTATATTTCTGGAATTGTAACTGCTATGACTAAGGGCTGTGTGCGCTTTAGTAATTCTTGTTGTGTGTTGCCAAATTGCCTTCCAGAGGGGCTGTGCCAGTTTACACTCCTTCCACAATGAGTGCAAGTGGTTTCTAGATTTTGCTGACACTGCATCCCGGCAGTTTAAAGCAAGCTTCTTTCCGCCCTCTGTACGTCTCCTGTTGATCTATCTTCCACTCCAGTTGCTTACATGTGACTGGTTGTCCCAAAACACTAAAAGCTGTTACAAGGTAGAACCTATGTGTCTTACACATCTTTGTGGTCTTACTCATCCCATGGTGCCTAACTATGCTTCCTACTTAACAGTCACCCCGTGAATGTGAAAGGAAGGAACAAACGGTAATGATGACACCTTGTGTGACTGTTCGGTTCTTCTCTGGCATGTTGGGCTACTAAAAATGTCATTAAATTTAGCATCCCAAAGTCCAACAGCCAGAATCCCTCCTAGCCTAGATTAGAAAGTGGTCCAGCCTTTCACTAGTCCCCATTCCAGGACCTCTTGGGATTCCCAAAAGCCTCTTTACATCTTGTCCGTATCGATCCTGGGGCTTCCTTGGGAGCTCAGCTGGTAAAGAATACACCTGCAATGCAGGAGACTCCAGTTTGATTCCTGGGTTGGGAAGTTCCCTTGGGGTAGGATAGGCTACCCACTCCAGTACCCTTGGGCTTCCCTGGTGACTCAGATGGTAAAGAATCCACCTGTAATGCAGGAGACCTGGGTTTGATCCCTGGGTTGGGAAGATCCCCTGGAGGAGGGTATGGCAACCCACATCAGTGTCCTTGCCTAGAGAATCCCATGGAGAGAGGAGCCTGGAGGGCTACAGTCCATGGGGTTGCAGAGCACGGGACACGACTAAGCGAGTGAGCACATACGTATCGATCCTAGGTGAGCCTCTCACCTCAGGCATCAGCACTGCTCTGGGCTTCTCAGCAACCCTCTTGCCCAAAGGCTTTTCTGGGCTGCTTGTCTTCTCGTTTACATTTCTGGATCCCAGGATGGTCACATGTCTTTCTCTCAATTCTTGGATGCCAGCAGAGATGAGTGATCATTTTAAATAGGAGGCTTGGGGATTACAGCTGGGGATTATCATGCAAACGAGACAAACGTAAAGCAGGGTGAACGCTATCCTTTAATGCTGTTACCTTCCCAGCTCTTTAGGCCCCCCTGAGAGACCACTTTTCTCCTCTGCAATAGCACTCCTTCCCCACGTTGCAGAGATCTGCTCCCCTGGGAAAATATCACAGGGAACACCCTTGATCTCACCTCTTTTTCCCATCCCCCACCTTGGCTTCTCCCAGAAAGCATCCTGTGATCAACCTCCCCTGAAGAAGACATGTTTTAGAGAATGTGCAGCCCAGCTCAATTCGTCTTTATTCCCATTCCAGAGTGGGTAGTGGCTTGATTCTCAAGTAACTAAAAGCCCTGAAAGTGTTTTCCCAAAATAAAAGAGCCTTCTTTCCTTTCAGATGAATTTTTCCTCCACCCCTACCACAACCACAACAAAGTACTGTTTGCCTAAGTCTTCTGTGACTCCCTTTAGTCATCAATGGTTCAGAAATACTGGTGCCTCGTCATGGAGCATGGAAGGATTCCATTCAACCTCACCACTTTCAAAGCATTCTTATGGGCTCCAGCTCCCCCCTGTTAAGGCCACTTATGGGAGGGGCCCTAAGTCTTGTGCAAGGAGAAGCTGCTTCTAATTTTCCCAGGGGTGGGAGATTCTGAGGCTACATGGGCAGAGGTTGAGTAGAAGTGGGACCAGAGGTTGTGTTGAAAATAAAGATGCTTTCTTGTTTTTGTCTTGTCTCCAAGTGGGAAACTGACATCTCAGAGGGGAGAAAGGATGAGAAGGGTGCTGGGGGCTGGGGGGAGTAGTGGATCAGCTCCTGCAGGTTAGCAGGTGGCAGAGTTCCTAATCAGTAGTCTCCTAACTGGGGAGTGCTTATCGTGGCTCAAGGCCTCTTTCCTTCAGTGGAGTCTCACCCTAGCACCATGCAAACCAGCCTGCCTGCATCCCTCCCGCCCCTTCTCCTGATTTTGTTCAGCAAGCGTGTTCCAGTCAGTCTTCCATTTCTCGATCGCTTCCTTCTCTCCTCTGCTGCTCCCTTTGTCCATTTATCTATTCTCTGGACTCTAGGCTTCCTGCCAACATTCTCTCTTTCCTGCAAGACTGGGGCACTTGGTAAAAATGCTACGCCTTTCCTCTCGTTCTGGAAGACCATGTAGTGAGTAGAATGGAAACAGTGCGGCAGAAAGAGTCAGAGACTGGTTTTGGCACCCAGTCCTGCAACTTTCTGGTTATGCGTCTTTCATTTCTCTGGCCTTTAGTATCTCTTTAATTTCCCTTGCATATTAATAACATTAGCATTATTTTCTAATTAGTTATTTGCTCTGGGTCTTGGTTGCTGCGCGTGGGCTTTCTCCAGTTGTGGTTGCTTGGGGGCTACTGTTTGGTGTGGTGCTGAGCAGACTTCTAATTGCAGTGGTGTCTCTTGCTGCAGAGCACAGGCTCCAGGCACACGGCATGCAATAGCTGTGCGGCTTGTAGGCTTCTGTTGCCTGAGGCATGTGGAATCTTCCCAGGCCAGGGATCGAACCTGTGTCCAATGCACTGGGAGGCGGATTCCCATCCACTGTACCTCCAGGGAAGTCCAGCATATTAATATTATTAATCACGTAATCCAACCTATGTATTTTCCAACTATTACTTGGGTTTAAACTTTTCATTGAGATAAAACTAACACAACATAAAATGACCATTTTAAAAGAAACAGGTCAGTGACATTTAGAACATTTGCAATGTTGGGGAATTGCCACTTTTATCTAATTCCAAAGCATTTTTATCATCCCAAAACAAACCCCCAGACCCAGTAAGCAGTTCTTCCCCTGTCACTGTATCCCAGCTCCTAATAACCAATCCATGTTTCTGTCTTTTTGAATTCTGGATGTTTCATATAAATGGAATCATACAATATTTGTCCTCTTACGTCTGGCTTCTTTCACTTAGTAAAATGTTTTCAAGGTTCATCTACTTTGTCACACGTATTGATATTTCATCCCTTTTTGTGGCTGACTAATATTCCATTGTAAAAACTAGGATGATGGAATCTGCTCCCATCACTTCATGGCAAACAGATGGAGAAACAATGGAATCACTGGGAGACTTTATTTTCTTGGGCTCCAAAATCACTACCGGTGGTGACTGCAGCCATGAAATTAAAAGATGCCTGTTCCTTGGAAGACAAGCTATGACCAACCTAGACAGTGTATTAAAAAGCAGAGACATTACTTTGCAGACAAAGGTCTATTGGGTCAAAATTATGGTTTTTCCAGTAGTCATGTACGGATGTGAGAGTTGGACCATAAAGACAGCTGAGCACCGAAAAATTGATGCTTTTGAACTGTGGTGTTGGAGAAGACTCTTGAGAGTCGCTTGGACTGCAAGGAGATCAAACCAGGTTAATCCTAAAGGAAATCAGTACTGAATACTCATTGAAAGGGTTGATACTGACGCTGAAGCTCCAATACTTTGACCACCTGATGCAAAGAGCTGACTCATTGGAAAAGACCCTGATGCTGGGAAAGATTGAGGGCAAAAGAAGGGGATGACAGAGGATGAGACAGTTGGATGGCATCACCAACTCAAGGACATGAGTTTGAGCAAACTCTAGGAGATGGTGAAGGATAGGGAAGACTGGCATGCTGAGTCCATGGGGTTGCAAAGAGTTAGACACGAGTTAGCGACGGAGCAACAACAATCTTTCCTCCACTTCCCTGAATCACAGAGAGGCCAGATTCAGCCTGGAGAGGTGGGGATTCTCTGGAATCCTAGCTGGATCCTGAAACACAAGAGGGTTGCGAAGCTTGAGAAATAAGTCACTGAAACATTCTCTAACCCGATGCCCATGTCAAGAGCAGAATCCCCTTTGTAGCAGGTGAGCATGGTTTGTATTGTACTGAGACACCTACCACACTCATGGGCTCATTTTAGCTCACAAATGTGGAACCTGAGGCTTCCTTTTGCCAGTTAGGGGCTAGCTGCAGCTCTCCAGAGTTCGTGCTAGATGGCATCCTCTCTCCATAGAGGAGAGGAATGACAGAGAAGTGGAAAGAGTGCTCCAACCTGCCAGGTTCCTGTGCAAGCTCATGTCAATGGCAGGGAACCCACGCCTTTTCTCCTACCGGAGGAAATTAAGCTGTTCCAAATTATAGACTTGTTCTATTTTGCATATTTGTAAAAGAAAATCTGTGCAAACATTATATTTTTTAAACTCCCAGTATTTGTTAGATGCCCTTTAGCGTATAACCGACTAGCTGAGACTTTTAGTAAGGGAGCAAGAATGCCCTCCTTTTTATTGGGTCAATTAAATTTTCACCTACCCACAGTGGCCTGAGGACAGTCAAAGTGTATATCAAAGTCTCAGAGATAATTAGGCTCAGAGTCTTTGGAGTTAGAGAAAGTTTATGTTATTGCAGCATTAAGGTTGAAATTGCTGGAGCCCTCTCATCCATGAGTCATCTGGCTTTAAAGGCTCCTAACACTGATTTTAATTCAGCTCACCTTTTTCCTCTTTAAAAAGCAATTCTATCTTTGTTGTCAAGGTTTTATCCCAATTTCCAGGGTAGGCTACCATGCTCAGACAAATGACCTGCCTGATAGATGCTAATCATAAAAAGACCATCAGTGATGGCTTGAATTCTTTCCTCATCCATACTAACAGAAAATCATTGGCTTTTAAACAGATTACTAGGAAAGAGTCTGTTTTCCCTCCTTCCTTTCAGAATTAATTTTTATGCTCTCACTGTGTAATTTCCTTACCAATTTGAGCATTTTTTCCGTCATGTAAATCTATCTGATTGCTCGGCACTGAATGAAACAAAAAAATGCCCTTTTTTGGGGGGAGGGGGTAAATAGCTTGTATTTTATTCAAGTCTGTAAAGTGAATTGAAATTGGTCTGCTTAGTCTTCCTTAAAATTGTGTGATTGCCTTAACTCCTGGGCAGATTGCTGGAGACAGCTGGATTTGACGATGGAGGTACAGGCAGAAGGTGAAATCATTCCAGGGACTGACTGGTTTTTTAGACTGACCTCTCAGACCAGGAGGCCAGACTCCCTTATGTTTCCCTTTTAATCTCTGATCAGGCAGTGATGAAGACATTTTGAGAGTTAACGAGTGTATAATAGCTAGCACACCAGAGGCCTAGGTTGGGCTGTGTCTTGGCATGTGCTCTGAGCCGCAAATACTGCCAAATACTATGTATAAGGTACTTACTAGGTTCTACAGGGAGTCAAAAGATGAAAAAGGCACATTTTAGGCCTTTGAGTAGGGAAGGCAGTTGATTGTTGTTGTTTAATTGCTAAGTTGTGCCAATGGACTGTAACCCTCCAGGCTCCTCTGTCCATGAGATTTCCCAGGTAAAAATACTGGAGTGGGTTGCTATTTCTTTCTCCAGGGGATTTTCCCGATCCAGGGATCGAATTTGGGTCTCCTGCTTGGCAGGCAGATTCTTTACCGCTGAACTACTGGGGAAGCCCTCAGGGAAGGCAGGCACTCACCCAAAAAACCAGCCTTGCCGCGCGGCTCAACAGTCGACCTCATTCTCCCAGGCTGTTTCCTTTGGGCTTCCCTGGTGGCTCAGACAGTAAGGAATTTTCCTGCAATAAGGGAGACCCGGGTTCAATCCCTGGGCTGGGAAGATCCCCTGGAGAAGGGAATTGGCAACTCATTCCAGCATTCTTGCCTGGAGAATCCCATGGACAGAGGAGCCTAGTGGGCTATAATCCATGGGATTGCAGAGTCAGACATGACTGAGCAGTTTCCTTTACAATGGAGACAACAAGTTTGTAACAATTCAGGGCTTAAGTCTACTATGGGGATCCTCCCAACAGAACACAGCATCAGGAAGGGGGCCTTTCTTTCTCACTAAAGATCATGCTAAACGGCTTCAGTTTGAGGAACATGGAGATCACTTGTGGCTGGAATCTTGTTTCTGAACTTGCAATAAAGACCCCCACAGATGACTTGTTTAAGTCTTGTTACAAAGCTGAGCATTTGGATGTCTACAGGCCATAATTATCTGGCAGCACCGAGGTGAAGCCTCCAGATAGATTTATACAATCAGCCAGTTTATCTTGAAACTGAAGGCTGTTACTGTCCCACGTGTTGCTTGGAGGTCAGGTTTGTCCAAAGTGTGATATTTCTATTACCACTCACATTTCAAAAACGTTTTGGTTAGGATAACAGAAGCTTTTTTTTTTTCCTTTGCAAGCAACTTGACTTTAAAGAAAAATACTAAATAAAGGGAAGAAGAGTTGTAGTCTACAATATTGCAAAGTTTTTTTTTTTTTTTTTTTTATTTAGAGCTTCCCGAGTCATCTGGTGGTTAAGAATCTGCCTTGCAAAGCAGAGGACACCAGTTCGATCCCTGGTCCAGGAAGGTCCCACATGCCATAGGGCGACTAAGCCAATGAGTCACAGCTACTGAAGCCCAAACACCTAGTGCCCATGCTCTGCAACAAGAGAAGCCAATGAAAGGAGACACCCACACACCATAACTAGAGAGTGGCCCCCACTCTCTGCAAATAGAGAAAGCAAAGAAGACAGCACAGCCAAAAATTAAAAAATAAAACATTAAAAACCATTTATTGACTTATTCTTGGCTGCGCTGGGTTTTCACTGCTTTTCACCAGCTTTCTCTAGTTGCGGTGAGCCGTGGCTACTCTTCCTTGTGGTGCAAGGGCTTCTCACCGCCAAGGATTCTCGTTTCAGAGCACGGGCTCTAGGATTGTGGGCTCAGTAATTGTATTGACAGGGCTTAGCTGCCCCAAGGCATGCGGAATCTTCCTGGAGCAGGGATTGAGTCTGTGTCCCCTGCAGCGGCAGGCGGGTTCTTATCCACTGAACCACCAGGGAAGTCCGCAAAGTTTTTAATGTCAGAGTTGGTCACCACTGGGCCCATCGATGAAGGGAGTTCTCAGAGAGGTGGGACCATAACAGGAAACCTCCTTCATGCCTCCAGGCCCACTGTCAGCTCTCATTTCTCCTCTCGGATTCTTCCTAAGTCCCGGAAATCACTTCCTCTCTGCTTCCAAAGTCCTTTGTGTCTGTGTCCACAGTGCCCCTTATTCCGTTTTATCTCAGTGGTTTTCCTCCCAGTTTGCTAGTCCTCCTAGCGGTGGACTCTCCTGGGAAATCACTTTGGTATTCTCTGCTGTGCTTGGCACATAACGGTAAACTTTGAAGAAAGAGAAAAAAAATGGGAGAATGAAAGTCCTGTCTCTCCAGCTGTTTCCTGATGATTAGAAAGCAGTGGCACAAGGAGAGGGAAGGAAACGCCAGCTCCAGCACTGCTCAGAAAGCCGGTGTGACTATTCAGCAAAAGCAATCCATGTTTTAGGGCAGATAGGTTTGTGACTTTCAGAATAGTTCATTTCAATTTATAAGAGCTCTGACCAGCTTTATTCACACAATACAAGTGCTGACCGAAGAATGGGAAGATTTCCGGGTTATTTCACATTCTGGCCCAGCTGACCCTGAGTGGATTGGGCAGTCAGTATTTATTTTTGGTGTATTCCCATCCCTCCCCAAATTGCTGCTCTCCATTTGGATTTCCATTCTTGCTCTCTGCCAAAGAGATTCTCAACTTACCTGTTGATATTTAATAGACTACTCTTCCTGAATCAAACCCATTTTTCAAGAGGACTATGAGTTATTAATGCATTTAATGGGAAGGAATGAAGTTATAATGTTGGCGTTATGATCTGGAATGGAAACCTCGCCCCTTCCCTTAATCACTTAGCCAACTGCCTACTTTGCTTTCTTATGATACAGTTTAAGTTTACTCTGGGAGCCAAACAAAACAACTGCAACCCAGTTCAGTACGTTGCTCGCCAGAAATTAAGTGCATAGACTCCGAGTCTGATTGCTAGGTTCAGATCGGTAGGTCTTCGGTAGGTCTGTAGGCTTTTTTCTTATTAATTGTATGACTTTAGGCAAGTTATAAATGTCTCCTAACCTGGTGACTTTATCTATAAAATGTAGCTTTGTTCTCTTCCTCATCTGGATGTTGTGTTCAGTGAAATTAACCATGTAAAGGCTTTTGACGGTGCGGGGGTGGGGGGTGCGGAGGGGACAGGGGTGGTGGATCTTTTTTGGTGGGTTCCAGCGTCTTCCTGCGATGGTTGTTCAACAGCTAGTTGCGATTTTGGTGCTCACGCAGGAGCTGAGCGCACGTCCTTCAACTCTGCCATTTTGAACTGGAAGCAGGGAGCTCTTTAGGTAGTTGCTTTTGTTAGTCAAGTAGGTAAAGTTTGGACGGGATCAGGCCTTAAGCTACCAGCAAGGGGCAAAATGCCTACTGCAGTTGGTGAGCTCTAGGTGGCGCTAGTGTTGAACAGCCTGGCTGCCAGTTCAGCAGACAAGAGAGACTCTGGGTTCCATACCTGGATGGGGAAGATGCCCTGGAGAAGAGCAGGGCAACCCACTCCAGTATCCTTGCCGGGAGACTCCCACGGACAGTGGAGCCTGGCGGGCTACATTAGGTTTCATAAGGTCGCAAACCTTTGGATATTACTGAAGCGGCTTAGTACTCACGTGCACGAGATGCTGCCAGCTCTGATTCTCTGTGTCTCTGAGACACTCACTGTAAGTAGGTGGCTATGTAGCCAAGACCAAGCCTGGGGTGCTTAGAATAGTAATGCCTAAAGTGGGAGATGCCTAAGAAATCATCTGCTCAGCTCCCCGCCTTTTGAAAGGCAAACTGTTATGCCCCCTACTTCGCAGACAATTGAGGTCCAGGGAGACCCACTGACCCAAATCCAGACACTAGGGAGTGGTGATGATGGATACACTCCATCAGGAAACAAGACAATTCTGAGCTGTTAGAATCAGCGATCACCCTAGTTTCCAAGGCCTGAAAAGTCTATTAATTTCTTTATATTCTCCAATGCATAGTAATTGTTCTCCGTTTCTCTCTGCACCTCCCTGCCACTTCCTGGCAGCCCTGGGGGGTGGAAGGTTTCCTCTTTTTGGACAGAGAAGGCCCAGAGCCGGCTTCCGGACGGATATCCGGCCCGCAGGGTGCGCAAAAGGCAAAGACTTCACTGTTTTTGGGGGTCAGCCCGCCCCTCTCCCAGATAGAACACTTGTCGCAGACCCGGAGTGCCCCACCGCCTGTTTCCCCGGGGGCGAGGCCTTACGAGGCAGCAAGGAGGCGACGCTGAGCGCAGATCTGGGGCCCGACGTTCTGAGCATACAGTGTAAAGGCACTAAGCGCCCCAAGATGAATAAGCCTAGACTTGGAAAACTAATGACTTGGTGCTAACTTACTTATGTTTCTGACCCCGGCGATTCCGTCTGCGTTTTTATTAATATCAATCAGTTTGGGTTGGAATGAAGATTCTTGATTCGCGGCTCCGTGTGGTGGAAGGCAGGTAATTAGCAGAACCGGTCCGCATCCCACGCCGGGATCCCTGGAGTCGCAAACGGGTATCCCGGGGCGCAGAGAAGCCTGGGGGTGGACCCGTCGTCTGCGTGGCCCCGCCGCGGCGCTTCCACACCGCGGCCGCCGAGGGGCGCTCAGGCTGCGCGGGTACCGATGCTGCCGCCAGCGCCGAGTAGCCGCCGACTCGTGGATCCCCCTTCGCGCCCTCGGACGAGAAACAAAGTACACCTTTGTCATCCACCGAGCGCGTGTGCTACGGCAGCACCTCGGCCGCCCGCCGCGTGCGGGGCCCCCGGGCGCGCCTGGCCGCCTTTGGGCTGCAGCCCCCTACCCGCGTGGGCTCGGCGTGCCCCGGAGGAAGCCGGGCTGCAGGCCCGGCCGGCTTGACCTCCCTTCCACCCCGAGCACGTCACGCGGGGGGCCAGAACAGGCACCGGCTCCTGCCCGGACGCAGCGCTTCGCCCCTCCCTCGCTGTGGCCCGTGCACTTCGCTTTCTGCTCATTCGGCAGGGCAGGAAGCGGGAGAGCAGGACCACCCCTCCTCCCCGGGCATGGATATGCCAGAATGGGCCCCAGGACTGGAGTCGGGAGCGGGCTTCAGTTCCGCCGAGCCGCCTTTGACTCGCTCGCTGCACACCCGAACGCCTTCCCTCAAGGCACGTCCCGAGGCAGTTCTCGGATTCCCGAGGCAGTTCTCAGATTCCCGCAGCCGCGCGCCAGTCCCGGCCCTAGCCCAGCGCGCGGGGCCGAACTACAAGTCCCAGCAGGCTCCGCGCCACGAGGGCCGGAGCGGGAGGCGTGGTTCGGTCTGGCGCCTGCGCAGTGCGGCCGCCCCAGCCTGCGAGTACCACACCCCCGGGACGGACAGAGGGGAGGCAGAAGCATCCGAAGCATTAAAGCATCCGCGGGAGCCCGAGGGGAGGAGAATGGAGTGACAGAGCAGCGCGCAGGGTGGGGGG